>APFE031241777.1:17734-30944 GCA_000404065.3 Pinus taeda
AAGGCTTTGCATTTCTTCTTCTGAGAATGGATTGAGCCTCTGCCTTTTATCTGGACCTTCTGTGAGAGGGGTCTCCCTCTCCCTTTTCCTGCTGGTGTCCTCCTTCTGAGGGGTTTGGAGGACAGAGGGGTCTATCCTAGAGTCCTGTCTAGGAGGCGCCATGCTGGTTGTCTTCTCTTGGGTGGCTGCCAGGCCTTCTCCTCTTTGTGTCTCCTGATCCTGTTGATCAGTTTGTTGCTGCTGATGGCCCTGTTGGTCCTGCTGGTCCACTTGGCCCTGTTGGCCCTCTTTTTCCTGTTGGCCCTCGGTTTCCTGCATTTCTGTGTCCTTTCCCTTGCCTTGTTCTTGAGCTGAGGCCTGTGCTGCCATTTGAAATGTTGCAGATGAGGAAGCTTGGTGTGTTATGTGAGAGCTTGTTAGAGCAGGCACCTGAGAAGGACATTCTAAGTCAGCCATTTTCAATAAATGTCTCCTAGCTCTTTCAACTAGCTCTTCTTGAGACACAGGCTCTATCAAGGTGTTTTTCTTCCATTTTGGCTGGTTTGCATGTCTTGTTATGAGGAGCATGCTATCATGCTCGTAGTTGGAGAGTTTGTATTTTAGTCTCCTCTTGGATATAAAGCCATTGGGGTCATATGGTTTCCAAAGGAAGCTTTGTGTTAGGCCAAGGCCTTCCAACATCCTATCTGCCTGCTTCCATCCTTCTCTTTTGTTTAAAATCAAATGACCAAGCTGGTTTTTAACTTTGAGTTATGCCTTCTTGCCCTTGCTTGCAAAATGAATCTGATCGGCATTGCCGAATTGTCTGAAATACTCCAGGGCAAAGAGCCTCATAGGCACAAACTTGGGTAGCCTGAATGGGCGCAGCTCACACCCATATATCCTAATCACAGCGTGATGCTGGTAAAAATACCAGTCCCCTATGCTATAGGCACTGGACAACTGTAGAATTCTCTGCATTTCATCAGAGAGTCTTGGAGGAGGTTCTGTCATAAGTAGAGATAGGGCCGGATGAATGAACAGGTCTATGAACTCACAATATGTATAGGGTGAGTAAAAATGGCCGTGGAAGATTGAGCTCCAATATACAACCGATCTTGGATTTCCTGCTGCATCAGTTCTCTTGATTTCAAAAGAGAATTTGTCATGTTGGTGATACAGAATAAGATGATAAATATATGAGGTGTATCTGAACACCCTCTCTCTGGATAAGTGCAGGAACTGCTCATGTATTTTGTCAGAGATGTATGTGGCATAGTCATAGCAGATAGGGGCCTTCCCAGGGGCAAACATTGTCATCATGACTAGCACAGTTTCCTCTATAAACTCCATTGATTTATATCCCAGAACTGAGCTTGCCATATGGGCCAGGTCTAGTCCAAGTTGATTTAGGTATCCATCAAAGATAGGAGGATGCAGCACTGTGTCTGACTTGCTAATAAACAGTTGATTTAGTTTCAGGATCTCTGCCTCTGTAAGTATTTTGGTTCCTTGGTTGATTAAGTCCAGCAGGGATAAGGGAACCAATTTCTTGTGAGTTTTGAATTGAACCATATCCCTGATGGCCTAAGGGGTGGTATAAAATACAACTTCACCCTGGGGATTCATCACAGCCCTCTGTGTTGGATCATAACAACTGGCACATAAGTAGATGAGGTCAGGGAATTGTCTGACTTGAGGCATTTTGAAAGTTGGCAGGGAAGATTCCCAGATGCCTAGGATATCTGTTCCATCTCTGTGCCTAGCCCTGAACTCATTTAGCAGGTGAATATGAAAGGTGCATCCTTGTCTGGAGTCTTCCGAGATCTGGTAATCCAGGTCTGCCAAATCCTGCTAGTCTAGCTCTCTCTGAGGAGCATTTAGAGGAGTGACATTAAGGACTGCTGGGGTATCCATGTCTGACACAAGTAATCTCTGAAATGCAGCTTGAAACCGTGAAATTGAGGGGGACCAAGTTTAACAGGTTTGGTGCACAGTCAAGGATTAACAATGCTGGGCCTTTTGGGAAGGGCTTTCAACAGTGGGAAGACCTCCCTTGTCAGTTTGGGAGCAATGCAGGAAGTCCACGGTTGCGCGAACAGGGTAGGTCTTTAGCAGAATTTGCAGTCTATCTGAGGTCTCCAACGCTATGTTTCAACTTTAAATGGTCGAATAGGGTAAGATACAGTTGGTTTATCGGTGAAATTTTCAATTTAATGGCTTTTTATGGTGGTTTTTACAAGAAACTTAAGAAAAACCAGTTCACAGGAGGACGAAGGCTCAAATACCTGTTAAACAATGGCCTGGACTGAAGAAATGGCTGGGTTTGCGCGCTGGATTCTTTGAAATTGGTCGCGGGCTGGCTGGTTGAACTGTCGTCGTGAACTACATGCAGACAGCTTAACAGTATTTTTCCGAAAAATATGACAAAATTGCGAAAAATGGCGAAAATATGGCTTTTTGGTTTTATTGGCGCGCTTTTCGGATGACGTCAGCATGACATCATCATGGGGGACCGGGTTGGATGACGTCAGCAGGACGTCATCGGGTGACGTGGCGGTCAACGACCAGTCCACTGGGGCGATGAAGTGGCGGCCACGTGGGCGAATGACGGACGAGGTGGGCAGACGTGGTGGTGACGTGCATGGAAGCTGGGCGAGGACGTGGGCGGGACAGGTGTCGCAATATCGGAACCGGCCCTGTACGGTGAAAGAATTGTCAGACGTTGCTCCGATGCGATTTGGGAGTGACAAGTGTCCTCGCGTGACGTCCGCCTGACGCAAGCATCTGACAGATATCAGAAGGTATCTGTCAGACACATAGGGTCCTCCGATATTGCTGTGGGCCGTCGATCTGGAGGCGCTCGATCCAATGGCTGACGGGCGCTCAACTTGCACGGGCTGTAACTCCTGCGTTTATTAATTTTCGGACGTCGGGATTTCCCAAAATTAACGCCAACCATAGATCTGGGACGCATGCTATCCAACGGCTGTCGGGTGGGCAATCTGCACGGTCTGTAACTGTGCGTGGGCGGACTTTAAACAATGATATTTCTTTGCAAACGTGGCGGCGGGACCCTCCATGCGCTAATTGATTTTTTGAATTATTTTCAATAGTTTTTCTCACCAAAATAGTTAGGTCCACCAACCTTAGGAAAACAGGCAATTTGCGGGTTTTATATAAAGCTTGGGCATAAACCTTTGTGAAGGCCGAAACTATAGGGAAAGGGGTCAAATGGCTTTTTATGCAACATGAAAGGGTAAATAGGCTCCCGACCTTAGGATAAGGCAGGGGGAAGAATAATTTCATAATATTTTTCCTCTCTGGGTGTTTTTATGGGTTTAAAAAGGTTTTTTCAAGGGTTTTTTAAGGTCAAAATGGAACTTTTGGGTAGGGAAACTGGTTGAGATGGAGCAAAAGGTGGAACATGGGTTCTTGACCTTAGCCAGGGGCTAATTATATTCCCAGGGAGCGAACATTATGGCTATAGTGCCAAGGAGGGGGTATTTATGCATTGTGGGATTTATACACCATGGTGTTTATAATAATAGGGATAATGGGGTATAGGGAGCTAAGTAATAGAGTTAGTTGTCAATATGGGGGGAACATATGGATGAGGGCTGGTTCAACCAAGTTTTCTTTGAAAATAACTTGAAATCAAGAGTAGATCAAAATGAAAAGATTTTTGCACAAGAAATGTGGCTTCTTAAAGCCATAAGAATATGTCAAAAATATAAATCTCTGTGCTTTGTGCAGCTTGGGAAAGGGTGTTAGTAATGAGTGATATACAGATGAAAACAAGGGAGTTAGTCATGCTCCAGTGTGTTGCTCTTCCTGTAGGTGTTTCAGCAACTTTGATTTTGGAAGAGACATCACTTCTGCAACCCCATCTACCTACCCAACTAGTTCTCCTAACATTTTTTGTTCCTTCTTGGAGGGTGCACTTGGGCTTGCAAACCCTTTGAATGCCTTTTCTTTTCATTGGCTTTTTGCTTTCCTTTTCTATCTAATACAACCCTTATTCCTTCCAAGGTCCCAGATTAAGCAGTTGGGAACCTTAGTTTCTCTACCTAGCTACTGATCTGCCAAGATTAAACAGTTTGGACAGATTTCATTCTCTATTCTACAACATAAATTGAAAACATGGCATGATCCAGATTAGGTTGTTGAATCATCCATAAACTTTTGTGAACATGCAGACCTAGATATACCATTTCTTTCTATTGCAAATATGGAACCTTGTGGCAGCAAAAATGGAGCATATTTGGCACTTATATTTGCCAATCATGAAATATGAAACCTATTGGTATAGGTATCCAACAAGATCATCAGTTGGGATTGCAGGGCATTGCTTGGGAGGACTTCATTTCCCATGATTTCTTCAGCACATCATAGGTACTATCAGAGCCAGAGTAGGAGTTCCGTGGTCCTTCTCATCAGCATGAGCACCATGAGACCACTACCATGCCAGTTTTTGTTACATATCAGAGAGGCAGTAGGCATTTGTTTGCAGCAGCAAAGCGAGTGTTATCTCCACCTAGGGTGGAAGGGGCCTCGCTTCCGGCATCAACTACATAGGTACTGGACAAGGGCAAGTAGCCCGTGCATGACGAGGAGCCATCAGGTGTGCAGGAGACCGATGTCATCCTCATTCAGGATGATGAGGCAGAGGCAGAAAATGCCAAACTTAGGATGACCATTCAGGAGCAGGACTCGGAGATCCAAGACTTGATACTCAATATGGAGAGGGCCAAATGGGTCATAAAGTATCTGGAGTAGAGGAAAAAATAGCTTGAGGACTAGCAGGTGATCATGGAGCTGCAAAGCATCCGTGAAAATCAACAAGCTGCCCAGCAGAGGAGGATCGAGCTCACTACCTTGGAGCAAGAGATCAACAACGACCGCGAGTCTTGGTTAGAGCGGGTCAATCTACACTTGGAGAGACTGTTGGAGAAGGCCAATAGGGACAAAACCATATTGAGGAGGATGGATTGTCATTACAGGGCACGGAACATGAGCGCAAAGGCCCGAATAAGGAGCTTGAAGGCCAAATTGAGCAGAGCAACAAAAGAGGCAAAAGAGCAAGATCGGCTTCGAATCGTGGCTGAAGCTTCTATGTCCCAACATAGTGCCTCTTAGAGAACCTCCAGCCCAAATTTCAAGAAATTTGGGACAATTTTGGTCGCATGGAAAGTTTTGGCACAAACATAGGTTTTTTCTCTCTACGCGCCGCGCCACCGGCGCGTCGCGTAGGATTGGGAGCTCCAAATTAGAAATGGTTTTCCTTTTTGGATTCAGCAGGCAACATCATGACTACTAGCACTTGGGAAAGAAATTTGGGCATGATTTGAGTCTCCAAGAGGTCAAAAACACCCAAAAAATGGCCTCACTGCCCCTATTTTGACACACAGGAAGCAGTCTTGGGTGAATGAAGATTTGGAGGGGCAAATGAGCTCCAAATTCAAAAAGTCTACTTGGGTTGGAAAGTAGACAGGATATGTTTTCCAACAAGTACACTTGGGCACATTTTTGACTCCTGAAAGTGCCTCAAAATGGGCCTCAAAGTGGCGCGACACATACAGAAAAGTGCGCGACGCATATAGGAAAAAAGGCCCAAAATGCCTCTGTTTCGCGAAATTTTGCTTCCCGACTTTTCATAAGTGGGCCCCCCATCTACACTTCATTTTTTTGGCACCTAAAGTGGTTTTAAAATTATTTTCACTCTAGATAGGCAGTTATCCAGGTGGCAAAGGAGGGCAAAGGGCCACCCAAGCCATTTGTCATGTTTGTGGCGCTGCACCTGTAGCTGATGTTTGGCTCTCCACCTTCATTTTTTGATTATTTGAGTATCTCCCCAACCCTTGGGCATTCTATCTCTTCATGGCACATTCTATATATTGTATGCAAACCATTTGCAAAGGTTTGGTTGGCTTGTAACTTCTGGGAGACTGTGGGAAAGAAACTTTGTTTTTGCATTGTATATTTTTTACAGAGGATTAATGAAAGGCAGTGGCTCTGTTTCATGAGATTCATGTGGTTGTGAGTGTAGAAAATGTGTCTCTTATGTTTCATATGTATCTTGTTATGTTTCATAGTTCATTTCATATTCATTTACAGTGAAGTTTTCTAAGTTAGCTAAGGTAGAATTCAATTTTATTGCTCTGCCTGTGGAAAAATTTCATGTTCAGTGTTCATTCTTCTGTTGAAAAGGATTCATGTTGTCCATGCCCTTTTCACCCTCTTAATCAATCTCTCCATTATGCACTATCTTAAACTAAATTTCTAGGATTTCCACCTATCTTGCCTCACGAAGTAATCCGTGCCTTTGTATTAAGTTCTCTGTTCATTGAGGTCCATTGGTCCCATTCCATCCCAGAAACACAGTCATTCACAAAAATCATTTCTTGTATCCATTTTCACTTACTAGCCTAAGATAAATATTCCGCTGTAAGTCATCTCAGGCCATTTCGTTTATCTATTCATTGAGCGTGACTCGGAGAGAGCCCTCTCATGTTCTGGTAGGGCTAGCTACCAGAGTGAGTGTGGTTTGTGGTTACCCTGAATTTTTCCTTCTTTTAGCCTAAGGCAGATTTAGGTGATAACACTTAGATGTCTTAACAACTTAGAGCCTCACTCTATTTATACAATCCCATGGTCCGTGGACCATGCGTAGATCTCTACGGCTGACATTGCAATAACAAAATTGAGGGTGGACAACCCTATGACTCTTTTACAAACTACGCGCACCGCACCCACAAAATGTGGATTCTTTGCATTGGAGTTACAATGTTTGACCAAAATCTAGGCTCTAAGCCCCAAAAGGTCCCTTGAGGGATCCCCTGCCCAACACAAAGAATCCCTCTAGGTCTAGCAACTTCCTCTTCTAGGCTAGGCATTGGAATTTGATCAGTTGGGTCTTGTAGCTTCGGGCCTCTAGACCCAAAATCAACCCTCATAGGCTGAGCAACTTCTTCCTTAAAGTTGTATGGATCCTCTAAGGATAAAACCCCTTTCAAACCCTAGGCATCTAGGCTAGGTGAGGGCTAGGATCCTCACACTTGAGTTTCTCTTCGCAAGTTTGACCCTTTATCACTTGCAAGATAAATAAATGGAAGACAAAAAATTTAGAAATTCCTACAATAAAACCCTAAGACTATTATTTACAAATGAGAAAATAATTTACAAGGGTTAGAAAAATTTATAAAATATTTCACAAATTATTTACAATAATCTACAAGAAAATATTAGCTCTAATTAGCAAATAGCTCATTTATAGCCCAAGTAGATTTTGAAAAAATAATTAAACTACTTTGTATTTTGGTGTACCAATCCAAACCCTACACAATAAATCTTTAGATAAGCTCAAAGCTCAAACAATGCGTGATCACCTCAAATATCATGAACTTAGAATTTCCCCAAGGGCTAAATCACCTGAAAACTATCTACACACTTGAAATATAGATTATTATTTTATAGGGGGTTTGATTCACACAAATAGACTAGAGATCTATAGATGCCTACTAAATCTACCATCTTCAATGTGTTTACTCTAGCCCAAAACTTAAAACAAGATATCTACGCTAATAGACAATCCAAACACCAGCTATGAAATAATAATCATCAATTAAGGAACAAAATTAGAGTATTGAATAGATTAAGTACATACCATTAATCATTAAGCGGGACACACCTTGAATTGAAACCCCCAAATAATTTTTATTAATGTAAAAATTCTAGCAGAGCATAACTCAATACAAAATATTTTCAACACTGTTCATCTTACCATGAGTAGCTTGAGAGCTTCCTTATATAGAAAAAATGAGAGGGAAAATCCCTCCAAGTGGAAATAACAACTAGTTGCATTGATCCATAGCTTTATCCTAGAAGAAAAAATATGATCCCTTGATTAGATGGCACAAATATCAAAAAACTTTTGACCTTCCTTATTCACTATGATGGAGGGGTAAAACTTTGACTTCTAGACCATGGAGGACCTCCAAAAAAGTATAATTTTCGTTACTTGTGCAAAATAATTATCTTCTTGTCCCAAAAATTCAATTTGCTAGAGGAAATAATCTTCTGGGTCCATCAAAATTCTAGACTGGGTCCCTCTACCTTGAAAATAAGGCATTTTATCTTTGACTTGAATTACTTTCCTTTGAAAATGGCCTCAAATAAGTTCTGATGCATTTTCCACTTGGAGGATAACTAAATTTCCCTTCAATTATCTTTTTGAATAATTTCTCACTAATTGTAATTTTATTTTTTCTAGAAATTAAATTAGAATTACTGAGGAGGGGATTAATTATTTTTCCACCCTCTAAGTGTTTCTAATAATATTTTGGTAATGGTGTTCTAATTATGAGGAATCATTCACCAAAAATATTTCTAAACATACTTTTACATCAAAATAATAATTCAACCCTTAGAAGGGAAAATACACAAACGTAGACCATTTGAGACTCAACCAAATTATGTGACAAGAAATATGATCTAGTATGAAAAATACATAGACTTGATTAGCACTAAGACTTACCTAAGACCTCATCAATGAATTTCACCCTAGCTTTGGGGTATATCTGGGAGAAAAACTCTACGAATTACCCATGTTTACAAACATAGATAATTGGGGAGGTTAAAAAACTCCTTGAAATGAAACCCTTTGGCAAAAATCATAGGATTACCTAGGTGTTGTTACATGGTTTAATAGTCATACTATAATCATTTTTACAATTCAAAAGAAGAATTTGAGATTACAATGATGACATTGACTCAGAAAAAAGTATATGCTGCTTTATACTCTCCTTCTTGGTCTATTGACATGTACATGGTAAACAAGAGCTAAAGTTGATAGACTTAAAATGAAATTGAACAACTCACTAGTATTGGATAATATTCTCAGTTTTCAAAGATCACTAAATGATAAAACAAGTCTTGGCTATATAGGTGCATCTTCAAGCAATGAGGACAATAACTCCAAGGAAGAAACTAAAATAAGTTCCAAGAACACCTATCACAAGGATCAACGATGGCTTGAACTTCATCTAAGAGAAAAAAGCTTCATACAATCATCTTATTCTCTCAGGTATGATTTTTTTCTTCTTGGTCATTGTTACTCTTGCTGAACTTTTGGGCATAAAGCAATCCATTGTAAAATCAATAAAAAATACAATTATGCAAGCATGAATGATTATGGAAGAAACGAATTGGGAAATGATCACGGACCTACCAACCAAAACTGTAATCCATTTGAACCACTAATCAATCAGAACATTGTATGTTACAAGTGTAATAATCTTGGTCACAAGGCACTGGATTGTATGCTTGAAAATTCTCCAACCGTAAAGATAGAGAAGTCAACGATGAAATGGGTAAGGAAAACAAAGGAAGATTATAGTCCAACATTAATCGTTTAAGATAAAGAAGATAAATGGTACATAAATAGTGGATGCTTGACACATATGATTGGAGATCAAAACAAATTTGTTAGCCTAAAAGAAAAGAGTGACATTGTTGTGTTTTGAGATAACTCTTATGTCAAGATACTCAGAAAAGGTGTAGCAATCCTTGGAAGCCAATATGAAGGAAAAAAATGTTTTGCTAGTTAAGGATTTGAAGCACAATCTTCTCAGTGTTATAAATATGTGTAATCAAGAGTATAATCTCTTGTTTGACTCTTGGAAGTGTGAAATCAAAGAACAAGACTTAGGAAGATTAGTTGCAACAACCATAAGAAGACCAAACAACATATATACTCTAGATCAACCAGAGAAGAAGAAAATTGTAGCCCGGAAAAAGAGTTGTAAGGACGATAAATAAGGGTAGGATAAGAAGAAAAAATTCATGTTGGGAGGCATATGTTCAGGGGGATAAACCCCAAATACATAAGTCACCCTTTTCCATTAATTTCATAAGGGGAGAGAAAAGGAAGTGTAACATGGAGACAAAGGAAGTGGAGCATGATGACAAGGGGAGCATGATTGCTGACGTCAATGAAAAAGGGGGAGATTTTTAGATGAAAGTTGCCATTGATATCAAAAGGTGAATTAGTCATTGTTTAGTAATGTTGTCATTGATTTCAAATCCCTGATATTAGGGATGATGCCCCAACTTTGGGATGATCAAGGCATGTGATTATAGTTTAAGAAGACATAAATATAAAAAAGGTTTAAACCCTCAAATGCAAAACTAATAGCCAAAACAAAATCAAGGAAAAGGTGGTAAAATCCAAATCAAATTTAAGAAAAAAACATATCATCATGTATCCCTCATAAATGACTTTCTAATGGTATATGTCACAAATTTAAGAAAAGAACATATCATCATGTAGCCCTCATAAATAACTTTCTAATGGTATATGTCACTCCCTCTAACTCCTCACAATTGAGGAGAAATGAGTTTTTGAATATTCACTATACATTCTACTAGTTGCACAAGCTAGTCTAGCCAGTAGACCCTAAATGCACTATCTACCATGCATGAGGAGGAGGAATTTTAGTAATATTCTCAATGAAAATTTGGATCTATTGAAACAAGCAAATAAAATAAGTGTTTCTGGAGTTCACATATCATGTACTAGAAGCGAGGAGAGGCCAGATTGGGGAGGTTATTTATGGAATGAATTTTCAAACATTTTTAAAGGATTTTGGCACAACTTTTGAAGTTCGTTTTGGCATCATATTGTATAATTTTGGAGCATATATTGAAGTTATTCATGTAGAAATTTGGAGAATATATTAAAGTTACTATTATAGAAGATTGGAGCAGAGCTTGAAGTTATTATTCTAGAATTTTGGAGTATATTTTGAAGTCAGTTTTGTAGAAGATCGAAGCAGGCCTTGATGTCATCCTTGTAGAAGTGTTGAATCATATTCAAGTTATAGTTTGAGGTGGATCGACATTATTTTATGTGGCATAGTTTCTTAGGTAGATCTAAGCTACTAAAATCATAATCTGAGGTCTATTCTAAGGCATATCTAAACCAACTGATTAAAGTTATGAATTAGAATCTATTTTTTTGCATTGGAGGTTAGAGTTACAATGGCATACTTATTGGAGCAGATTTGAAGTTGAACATGTTTAATAAAAGATATACGTGATTGAATATTATTGTATTTGGGTCATTGTTGCTGGTACGAGAAAACAAGAGGTTTTTTATTTCACCTTTTATTCAAAAGCATGGCATGTTGTTCTAGGAAAGGAAGTCATAACTTCCTTTAGGATTTTGCCGCCTCCTTCCAGTGGGAGCTGGTAAATATTGGGGTTGTATCCCTTCCAGTAGTAGCTCATAAATCCAAAAGTTCTAGATTCCCTTATAATATAAATATATTGTTCATATATATCTTATGTTCATTTGATGAGATGTTATTGGTTAATTATTTTGATAGTTAAATTGTTGAAATTTATGAAATACTGATTCACCCCCCTCTAAGTATTTCCAGCACAAGAGACAATGGATTCTTCTTTTGCCCGAGCCCACAGAAACCTTGTCTTTCCTTTCCTAGTTCATGAGACGTGAAACCTTACACCTCCTTAATCAAACCTCAGTAGCTCAAGTGAAGATCATTGTGAAAAATGAGAGCATTTTCTCTTATAAAAGGAGGTATTTTGGAATGACGGGATACATATCTTCAACTTTTTTGGGGCCAACTCTCTTCTGGATAAATCGTCGTGTCTATTGGATGTAATTTTAATGCTAACTTCAAAAAATCATTTCTCCTCTATCGTGAGGATTTAGGAGACAAGCCACCTAGCGTTTGAAAGGTCTCATTGAGGGCTATGTGAGGACATAGTTTTCCTTTTCATTTTCCTTAACTATCACCACTTATTTCTTGATTTTATTGAAGGGCTTCTTCTTGTTGTCGTCTTTTCCTTTGAGGGCTTAATCCCTTTTTCAACACCTCTTAGGGCAAGTTCTGCTAAATTATTATTGTTGGATACCTATACCAATAGGTTTCATATTTCATGATTGGATATCAAAGGTCCAAATATGCTCTGCTTTGGCAAATGCAAAGATCTCATATTTCCCTGAGAAGGCAATGTCTGTATCAGTTTTGTAAGAACTCAATTTTGATGGGTGGTCCAACAGTCCAATCTGGATCATGCCATGTCTTAAATTTCCATGTTGTAGAATAGAGAATGATATCTGTCCAAACTGTTTAATCTTGGCAGATTAGTAGTTAGGTAGAGAAACTTAAGGATCCCAACTGCTAAATCTGGGACCTTGGAAGAAATAAGGGTAGCATTAGATAGTGAATGGAAGCAAAAAGCCAATAAAAAGAAAAGGCATTCAAAGGGTTTGCAAGTCCAAATGCACCCTCTAAGAAGGAACAAAAATGCTAGGAAAGCTAGTTGGGTAGGTAGCTGGGGTTGCAGAACAGTTGCCTCTTTCAAGATCAAGTACTGAAACATATACAGAAAGAGTAACACACTGGAGCATGACTAATTTCCTTGTTTTCATCTGTTTGTCACTCATTTACTAACACCCTTTCCTAAGAGGCACAGAGCACAGAAATTTATGTATTTGAAATACTTTTATGGCTTTAAGAAGCCACATTTCTTGTGTAAAAACTTTTCATTTTCATCTACTCCTTATTTCAAGTTCCTTTCAAAGAAAACTGGTTGAATCAGCCATAACTCATGAGTTTCACCCATATTAAACTGCTAACTCTATTATTCTAGCTCCCTAAACCCCATTATCCCTATTATTATAAACACTATGGTGTATAAACCCCAAAATGTTTGTAAATATTCCCCCTGGTGCTATAGCCATATGGTCTGTCTAAAAGGAATCCAAATGACACCTGGTCATTTTGATGAACCTCCCAGGCTCCCCCTCTCATTTCAAGTGATAATGGTCTTCTAAACCCTCATCTGCAAAGAAATTCCTGTGAAAAGTTATCCCTACCCATGACCCTTTTGGCTAAAATAAATCCTGGAGTTTCCCCGTCCCAAAAAACCCTTTTTTCCGTTTCTCCGCCCAAAAACCCATTTTCTAAAGTCAAAAATGGAAATTTAATTAAATACACGCGGGTGAATAAAACCTTCAAAAAACCCAAAAAACCATAGTCTGCCTCCCCGCGCGCATTTTTAATTAAAAAAGACGTCAAATCAATGAGCGGGTCCTACCGCACAAACCCGACGGCACGTCCTGATCTCCGCCAGCCGTCCGATCTCCCGCCCCGCCATCCAACGGTGGGCGGTTGATCCGCCTGAGAACTTGCCCGATCTT
>APFE031241788.1:0-44124 GCA_000404065.3 Pinus taeda
CATTTCAAACTTCTTTTTAAGGCTGGACTTCACATGGTTTATAAGGTTGGGATCACTACCAGTAAGGATAAGATCATCAACATAAAGAACAAGAATGATAAGAGACTTTCCCACTTTCTTGGTGTAGACAGTATTGCCAGAATGACACCTAGAAAAACCAATTTCTAAAAGAAAGCTATCCATTTTGGCATACCAAGCTGAAGTAGCTTGCTTGAGACCGTAAAGGGATTTCTTAAGCCGACAGACAAGGCTAGAGTTTGTTTGTATAAAGCTGGTAGGTTGTTCCATATAGATTTCTTCATGCAAGTCCCCATGCAAGAAGGGAGATTTAACATCCATCTGATGGACTTCTCATTTGAAAGAGGTAGCAAGGGAAAGAACAAGGCGGATGGAGTTCATTTTGGTAACAGGGGAGAAGTTTTCAGTATAGTCAATGCCTTCAACTTGTGAAAAACCCTTAGCAACAATATGGGCTTTATGTTTATCAACTTTTCCATCTGGTCCATACTTGGTTCTATAAACCCATTTACATCTAACAAGTTTTCGTCCCTTTGGTAGAGGAACAAGATCCCATGTATCATTTGCCAATAATGAACGATATTCTTCATTCATAGTTGCATCCCAATCTGGATGATCTAGATTTAAACAAGAACTCAACAAATTACAGAGATAACCATAAATACAAATATGTAGTAGAAATAATACTTCATTTCATTAATGTAAAATACTGAAATATGCTTACAAATAGAAATGGAAATAAACCAGCTAGGGCGATGGTAGCTTATCTATGAGAAGAGATGTGGTGGCTACATGCCTCTGAACTGTGCTACAATGAGGCTTGAAGGCTTATTTATTGTTGAGAACAATGGAAAACCCTAAACATCCAAAAACCTAACCCTAGAAGATGAAACGCCAAACAGTGGGACCCGTTCGGGTAAATTGGTACATCAACTTCCTAGGGTTGTAACTTTTGCATATGATCTCTGTTTGACGTGCACAGTATCTTGTAAGAAAGATCTATCTAAGAACTACAACTTTGGGAAGAGCAACATCGGTCCATGGACCGATGTTGCTCCCACGTTTCTCAAAAAACGTCGTTTAAGGCCTCAAAATGGCTCCAGAAGTTCAGGACCTGAAAAACTGCTAAAAATAGTAAGTTGTGCTACGATTAAGGAAACTAAGAAAAGTTGAGAAAAACAATGGTGGGGGTCCAAGTGGATTTCGTAGGTGGTCACCAATATCCACCTAGATCATTCCTCCCCGCTTTGGAAGTAATGGTCTCCATTGCATTGAGTTCCTCCATGAGATGAGGAAACTTTTACTAAACTTGGTCCCTAGTGAACCACTTGCCCTGGTGAAGGAGTTGACCTGCTTTGACAACTCAATACAGTTGGATATTCTGTTGGCAAGTGTGCTTGATCTGTGTGTCCATGATCCGATCAATTGCAGCTTGTTCCATGCAATCTGGATTTAATTCTGTGGGTGTGAGCTGTTTGCAATGTCGGATGTGTCTAGTAATGGTGGAAAGTATGGTCGAAGGTGGTCCACATGGAACACTGGGTGCAGGCCAACGAATGGGGGAATGTTGAGCTCAAATGCATTGTCTCCCATAGTCTTGGTAATGGTGTAAGGACCATATCGGAGTGGTCCTAGTTTTTGATAGGCTCTGGTAAGGCGTTCCTTTTGCAAATGCAACCAGACTTTGTCGCCCACTTGAAACTTGTGTGGCACCTGATGTTGATCATCTCCCTACTTGTACTTGGCATTTGATTTCTCTAGAATGTCATGGACCTGCTGGTGAATATGTTGGATGTGCTCAATGAATTTGGTTGCCTTATGTGCTCAATGAAGCCAGTTTCCATGCTTAGTGGAAGGAAGGCCTGACATGTAGTCCATGGAGATGGATTCCCAAGGTTGACTAGGGGTAGGAAGCGGGGTATAGAGGCCTTGCTTCTTGATGGGCAGTTTGGAAATGGTGCAAGAAGTGCATGATCTTATGTACTTCCCGACATCCTGTCTAAGATTTGGTCAATAGAAATACTTTTGTAGTACTGCCACTGTTTTCTCGACCCCGTAATGCCCAACAGCCCAACTGTAGTGTGCTTCCCAAATAATCTTGGCACGCTCACTTGAAGGAACACAAAGGTGACCCAGGTGGCATGACAAGTCATCCTAGAGGTGAAAATCTGGAACATGCCGATCCTCCAGGAGTGTATGGTATGTGTGGCCGAATTCTGGGTTGCTTTTGTAGAGAAGTGGCTAATCAGAAGTCTCATGCCCACAAGAGTTGAGCACGGTGGTTAACACCATGATCGGTGGTCAACTGAGGCAATCTGCAACATTATTGGTGCTACCCTTCTTATACTTGATATTCAAGTGGAACTGTTGCAGGTATGTAGACCACTTTTGATGGCAATAATTCTGTAATTTCCCTTGGGTCTGTATGAATTGCAGGGGTCGGTGGTCTGTGTGGATGATTGTTTCCTTCCCCAAAATGTAATGCTTCCATTATCAGTAGGCCTACACAATGGAATAAATCTCTTTGTCATAAGTGGGATACGTCCAGACTATGTCCGAAAGTGTCTCACTGTGACATGCCACTAGATTCCGTGTTGAGTAAGGACTACCCCAATAGCATAGTTAGAGGCATCTATCTCAACCTCAAATGGTTGTTGCAAATCTAGTAATGCGAGCACTAGTGCCGTGCAGAGGTGATATTTCAACTATGTGAATGCCTTCTATTGAGATTCAGACCAAAATAATTTTGCTTTCGCTCCTCCCTTGGTGACTTGACTCAAGGGCCAAGTGATATGAGAAAACCCCCAACACGAACCTACGGTAGAAGTTGGCAAGACCTAGAAAGTTGCAGAGCTTTGTCAGAGTGGTTTGAGATGGCCAATCCCAAATGAATTGGATCTTGGTTGGATCCACATGCACCCCATGTTCATCAATAATGTATCCTAGATACTAAACTTGGGTCATGTCATAAGCGCATTTCTCCAATCTGGCACATTGTTTTTGTTGCCGCAATGTTTGGAGAACCTGTCGGATGTGGTGGAGATGCTCTTCCTAACTCTGGCTAAAGATCAGGATTTCATCCAAGTATACCACTATGAATGAGTTGGTGATTGGTCGTAAGATGTCATCCTTTAGCCTCATGAAGGTTGCAGGAGCATTCGCCAATCCAAAAGGCATAACCAACCAGTCAAAAAATCCCTCCTTGGCTTTGAAGGCAATCTTCCACACATCAAAGGGTTTGATTGGTACCTAGTGATATCCTGACTTCAGATCAATCTTTCTAAAATATTCCCCCCTTTAGTTGGTCCAGGAGGTCATCAATCCACGGGATCAGGTACCTATTACAGACAATGATCTTGTTTAGTGCCCAATAGTCGATACAGAGTCTCCAAGTCCCATCCTTCTTCTGTACCAACACGATTGAGCTCCCACAGGGTGATGAAATCAGACAGATGTGACCTTTCTGCAGTAGCTCTTAAATCTGCCTCTTGATTTCATCGTTCTCTAGAACGGAGCATCGATAGATTGGTCCATTAGGCAGCGGCACACCTGGGGTCAGATCAATGGAGTGCTTGACCTGATAGTGCAGAGGAACCCTTGCGGGGGAGGTGAAGATGTCCTCGTACTCCTCCACGATCTTGTCCATTTGTAGTTGTCGTGCGGAGGGGCCCTGTTTGGAGGTCGTGGCCATCGTCTTCTTCTTTCCTTGAGGGTGTATCATCAGGAAAACAAATTTTCTAGTTTTGGAAATGAGCTTACTGCATTGTTTTGTAGTAACCAAAGAGATGGCGGTAGGCGGTGCTACCTCTAATATCCTGTAAAAATTATTTCCTAATGTAACAATAACAACATGGGGCCTTGATTCATACACAACATGTCACTTCCACAAGTATGGTTGTCCTAATAATGCATCACAAACTTCAAGGGGAGAAATGTCACACAATAACTCATCCATGAAGGGCTTGATGTTGTATGGAAGGTAACACTACTGGCCCACGCGAAGATATTGTCCTTGGTGAAGCCACCAGATGGTGTATGGTTGTGGATGTGTTGTGGTCAGTAAGACCAACTGCTTCACAACCTCTATTGAAATGTGGTTCTTTTGGCTCCCACTGTCGACAATGAACTATAGTAGGGAGCCCCTTACCCACATCTAGGAGTGGAAGAGATGCTCCCCCTCCTCTGGATCTTCGGGTTCCTCCTTCTGTATCTTCGTGGTGGAAACGGTGGTGTTGGGCTTCACATCTATAATCTGCTTCCCTTTGTCATTCCCCTTGTCAGGTTTTGACTTAGAGTTGGAACATGCATCTGATTCTGAAACCTTTAGCTCGACCACTAGTGACTGCTTGGCCCAACACTCACTTGTGTTGTGAGTGGAGCTCTTATGGACTCACACCACTTTCCCGTGTCCTTTTTCAGGTTCACGGCACTGTTCTTTGCTTGCAACTTTGGCGGGTTGTCTTGGGCCATCCCGCCTTGGCTTTGTCCTTTGTTCTACGATTTGGGGGCACCTTTCCCTTGCTTCGAATTCATAGATCCAAAGTCTCTCTTCTTCTGTTTAAACTTCTTCTCAACCTTGACGAAATATCGGTATGTCGTGCCGAGCGAGGGGATCTTCAGGAATTCTATTTCTTCTTGGATATACTTGTGCAGTCAGTCGCGATATTTGAGTACCAAATATTGCTCCAAATCTTTGATACCCAACTTTGTGTGAAGGTTATGGAAAATATTAGTACACTCCAGTACGTCTTGGTCCCTTCCTTGCCGCAACATGGTCCACTTTATGTATTGATCCTCATAGCTTCCGACAAGGTAGTACTGCTCCTTGATGGCATCCCAGAATGAACCCCAAGTGGGTGCGGCTGAAAATAGTGAGCATGTATTTTCATCCTTCAGCTCATAGTAGGTTTCCCACCAGTCCTTGACATGGGGGGCTACTTTGAGAAGAGCAAAAATAATATCTTCCCGACTAGAAAAATCATGAACAAACAAATAACCGTCTAACATATCTAACCATTTATCTACAGCGTCTGCGTCTATTTGACCCTCGAAGATGGGGATTTCCAAATTAATTTTACCTTAAAGGGTGTGGCATTTCCAGAGGAGCTGCTGGAAGCCGATGCATCACTTTTGGGTAGCCGCTCAAGGATCTGGGCAAATTTGTCCATCATCGAGTTCCTTTGTCGCTTGAGGGCTTGTTCGAGCAAGATTTTGATAGGATTTCCCGCCCCCTCGTCTTTCTTTTCATCCACCATGGGAGGCCGTCAAGTTTTGCGAGGTTGTTCTTGCAAAGGTTTGACTAGTTCAAGCCCTAGATCCTTATATCCCGACCTCGTTGGGGACATGCAAAGAAAAACCGAGAAAAAGCAGACTGCTTTGATACCACTGATCCAGATTTAAAAAGGAATGCAACAAATTACAGAGATAACCATAAATACAGATATGCATCAGAAATAATACTTCATTTCATTAATGTAAAATACTAAAATATGCTTACAAACAAAAATGGAAATAAACCAGCTAGGGCGATGGTAGCTTATCTTTGAGAAAAATGTGGCAGCTACATGCCTCTGAACTGTGTTACAATGAGAATCGAAGGCCTATTTATTGTTGAGAACAATGGAAAACCCTAAGCATCCAAAAACCTAACCCTAGAAGATGAAACGCCAAATTGTGGGCCTCGTTTGGGTAAATTGGTGCATCAACTTCCTGGGGTCATAACTTTGGCATATGATCTCCATTTAACGCGCACAATATCTCGTTAGAAAGATCTATCCAAGAACTACAACTTTGGGAAGAGAAACGGATCCATGTTGCTCCCAGTTTTCCCAAAAAAACATCATTTAGGGCCTCAAAATAGCTCTGGAAGTTCAGGACCCAAAAAACTGTTAAAAATAGTAAGTTGTGCTACAATTAAGGAAACTGAAAAAAGTTGAGAGAAACAATGGTGGGAGTCCAAGTGGATTTGGCAGGTGGCCACCGATATCCACCTAGATCACTTGATGGCCTGAAGCTTTTGCAAAGGTGTCACGATCATAATTCACTAAAGCTTGAGCCAGTAAAGAAGAGGCTCTATCGAACTGAGAACGTGTACGTCGTGGATCTGTAGGATCACTGGCAAGAGCACCTGTTACATCCCAAGTAGCATGGACCCATTTTGGAAGCTGAGGAGTTGAAGGAGAATCCTGAGAAGGTGGGCGAGGACTTTCATCCTCACTTTCATCATCTGAAGAAGAAATATTTTCAAAAGTAGAAGAGAGAGAGAGAGGTGGCACATCCGCCGAACTAGGCTCGTAAGCCGACATATTTTCAGCAAACTTTACATCTCCTCTAATGATAACATTTTCGGACTTAAGTGGAATAAGTATATATCCTTTGACATCTTCAGAATATCCAACAAAAATAAATTTTTCACTCTTAGGTTCTAAAGCTTTATGTTTCTCATCTAGAATATGGACCCATGCTTCACTTCCAAAAACATGAAAGTGACTTACATTTGGTTTAATTGAGCTCCATGCTTCTTCTGGAGTGATATTATTTAAAACCTTAGTAGGAGTGTGATTTATTATGTAACTTGCACAGTTAATTGCTTCTACCCAAAATTTAAGACTAAGTCCTTTAGATTGAAGCATACAATTAGCCATTTCCTTTAAGGTACAATTCTTCCTTTCAGCTACACTATTTTGTTGTGGAGTATATGGAACAGCATGTTTCATTTTAATTCCATTCTCAGTGCAAAATTTGATGAATTTGTTGTTAACATATTCTCCGCCATTATCAAATCTTAGCTTAAGTTTTTGATGTCCAGATTGTTTTTCAACAAAGGCCTTAAAGGCCAAGAACATGTTAAATACATCACTCTTGAGCTCTAATAAGTATACCCAAGTGGGTCTGGAAAAATCATCAATGAAAGTTAAGAAATACTTGTAGCCAGAGAATGAAACAACTGGAAATGGACCACATAAATCACTATGCACAAGTTGTAAAGGGGTTGAGACATGCCAAGAGACACGTTTTTCAAAACTATCCTGATGATGTTTTCCGAGTACACATCTGGAACAAACACCATCTCTGCAAGATACCATTGGAATACCTGTCACCATATTTTCTTTACATAGATTCTGAAGGGAGCGACAGTTTAAGTGTCCAAATCGCTCATGCCAAAGTTTGCACACTTCATCGTTATGAGCAACAAATACCGAGGGAAGATTTGATGACCCAAAGTTGTTAAAATTATACAACCTTGTAGAATCATCAGCAATTCCAGTAGCTAAAATCTGTCGAGGATCTCTTAGGTCCTTAATTACAACATCATGAGGTGAAAATTCAACGATTTTACCTTCACCTGAATGAGTTATCTGATATACAGATAGAAGTTTGTAGGATAAGGTTGGAACACATAATACATCATTAAATTGACCATTGTCTATATGAACAGTTCTAGTCCCTACAACACTAAGAGATCTATCATCACCAACATATATATTTTTGGTGTTACAATCATTTAAAGAAGAAAACATGGTTTTGTTTTTGGCCATGTGATAAGAAGATCTAGAATCAATGAGCCACTCATGAGAATGAGAAGAAGAAGATACATTTAGTGCATAGCCAGACCGAGATGCTTGACAACCACATGCATAAAGTGTTATTCCTGAAGATGAAGTTGAAGTTGAAGAGTGGTCCAAATGGATGTTATGCTTCTTCATTGCTGCTTCCAAGGCTTCCATCTTCTTAAAGCATTTGGATTCTAAGTGGCAATGTCTATCAGTCTCTTTCCCTTTGTTTTTATTTTCCTTATCATTTTGTTGAAATGATTTTTCATTTTGAGACTAGAATTGCTTAGGACCCTTGTTTGCTTTAGGACCATTCCTTTTAGGATACATCTTCTTAGGCTTCTTTGAATTTGGTTGCTGCTGAGCGGCTAAGGCTTTCTTAGAAGAGTTTCCAAGATTAAGAAGACCAAGATGTAAGAGTTTTTCTTGTTCTCTTATTAAAGAATCACAAAAGGCATGAAAGTAAGGGGACTTGTAGTCTTGTCCTTGACAAATGAAGGCTTCTCTTGTCGAATGGAAGGTGGAAACAAACACATAGTAGGCTGGTCCCAACTTAGTAAGAATGGAATAGATAAGGTTACTATCTTCTTTCTTAACATTAGCACCTTCCAAGAGAAGTCTAAGGGTATTGAACTTGGACAAAAAATATTCAATGGAAGAAACATTATTGGGGTCCAATGTAAGCAACTCATTTTCGAGTTGATGGGCTCTAAGTTCATTTTTAATTCCAAAAACTTTAGTGATCTATTTCATTGCTTCATTAGGAGTATCAAGTTCTGCGATATGGAATCTAAGGTCTGGATAAATAGACATCCCTATCAACCCACATGCTTGATCTTGCCTATTTTACCATTTGGCTGCCTTATCTTCATCTTTTGGTTTGGTTTCTTGGCCTGGGGCTATTCTGTAAATACCTTTACTTCTAAATAAATCCACAATGTAGGACCACCATTGGAAGTAGTTGGTGCTGTCAAGAATAACTTGGCATGGACTTTCCATTTTAACAGAAACTGAACCTATAGATGCTAAAACTAAGTGTTCCAATGGAAAGATCTCGAAAAATTAGGCTGATTAAAAAAAAAAACGACTCTAAAAAGGGCTTCAGGATGAAGAAGTTATGGCTTTTTGAAGAAAAGTTGTTGAAGATGCCGATGAAGTGTGGGAATGTGCGGAAATGAATGATAATGTTATATTTAAAAAAAAAACCACCCCCTTTCCAAACTTAATATAATTAGCTCAATAAAGAGACAAGCTTGAACTCAAGACCTCTACTCTCATAAAGTAGCTTTGGACCAAGTGAGCTAGATTAAAAGGTTAGTAATTTTTGGAAAAGATGAAGGTTTTTTCTTTTTTTTAGTCACTGAAGCTTTGGGGTGCGTACTTACTTGAGAAAGCTCTTTTTGCCTACAAAAAAAAAAACACAAAACCCATCATGGACATACAAAAAAACAAACCTTATGGCTTCAAGTTAGCTTTAGCCGGAAACTAAATATTTTCCTCAATGTTTCTGATTTTTCAAGATCACACTAAGGCGCGGTAAAAAAGAGCATACGCATGAGAAAAATCCTTCCTTTCTATTTCTGATTTGCCCAGATTGCACAGAGTCGTGGGGCAAAAAGTATACGCAGAAATGAAAGGTATAGATCTGGTAATAAAAAAAAAGAGCTAAATAAATCGAAATAAACAGAGAGAAAATAACTAAAACTGTAAATAAACATTGTATACCTCCAAATCTTAAAAATGACGTAGCTAGGGCTACCAGAAACCTTTTTGCGTGAAACCAAAGGGGTTCCTCATTGGAACAAATGATCCTAACACAATAGAGCAGTCCTCTCGTCCCAAAAGTAGTGAGAAACAGTAGATCTAGGAAACGACAGTCGGATACAGTTCTACCAGCTTCATATTTGGGTCACCAATGGATGCAGCCCTCGAATAGCTCTAATACCATGTAGGAATTTATAGGGTAAGTTCCTCAGAAAGAACACCAAAGGACACTGCTCACAAATAAAACACAGATTAATACACTAGTATTGTTGATGTGGTTAATACCCTCAAAGAGGGAAACAGTCCATGGCTTGAGCCAACGTGACCACTTCAGGCAATTTTTTAATTAAAGAATGAAAATTTACATAATCTTCTCTCATGAATAGTTACCCTACAAATGAATCTCCATGCTCTTTAAATAGAGATCATAGACCGATCGGGTGTTAAGACATGGATCAAGTGTTGGTAATACTGAGGAGAGAATGAACTGTTGGATCACTACATATCATGACCGTCAGATTGTAAGTTACAAAAGTACATAGTAAAGAAACACACTTTACCTAACTATACACTAGACCAAGTTATACTTAACTATGTCCTATGTGTCGAAATATCCTAAGAGACATAAGAAACATGCAGGTCATTTCGCTGATGAGGAACAGAGTCAAAATCTTAGACTGTTCATATCTGACTCTACGCTTTCGGCTAAGGATGATGAAGCAGATACCTAGTTTGTGGACTCAAGTGCATCCTTTCACATGACAGGGAACAAACAATGGTTTGAAGACTTCAAAAAGACCAGGAGTGGAGAAAATATCTATCTTGGTGATGATAGAGGGTACCAAATTAAAGGTTATGGTAATATTCTTGTTGTTTTGCCTAATGGAAATATTAAACATATTTATAATGTGATGTATGTATCCGAGATAAAAAAGAATCTAATCTCTGTTTCTACTATAACTCATTAGAATCTCAAGGTAGGGTTTTATAAATCTTATTGTGTCATTAAAGACATGTTGGATTGTATGAAGCCTATTGCAACAGGTATTCATGTGGGAGGATTGTCAAAAGTGTTCCACATCAGGAATTTCAATCATCTTCCATGACTACAGTGGACTTACGTCATCAAAGGTTTGGCCATATTAACTTCAATGATCTGGCACTATTACAGAAAAGAGGTATAGTTGAAGGTATTCCTGTTTTAAAACTTATTCATATTGATTGTGATGCATGTGCACTGGGAAAGTTGCTCATAGATGAATTTCCTGTGAATGTTGATAGGAGGAGAGATATACTTGATATGATACACACAGACTTATGCAGGCCTATGTAGACAAGGTCATTAGGTGGTGCATACCATTTTTTATTGTTTATTGATGACTGTACTAGATTTACTTGGGTTTATTTCCTCAGGAGGAAGAGCCACACTTTTGAATACTTCAAGGAGTTCAGAAGTTTGGTTGAAAAGAATACAGGTAAAAGCATCAGGATTCTTTTCTCAGATCAAGGGAGAGAGTACAAGAAAGCTTATGTCCTTAAATAGTGCAAAGATAATGGGATACAATATGAATTTACAGTACCCCACACTCCTCAACAAAACGGGGTTGCAAAGAGGAAGAACAAAACCCTTGTGGAGTGTGCTTGCAGTATGTTAAAAGGTAAGAATCTTTCTAATGGTTTTTGAGCTGAAGCAATTAATAATGCAGTATATCTAAAGAATAGGAGTCTAACAAGAAGTTTAGATTTCAAAACTCCTTTTGAAGCTTTATTTGGTTATAAGCCTACAATTAAGCATTTCAAAGTTTTTGGTAGTAAAGCCTTTGCCCATGTCCCAAAGGAAGATAGAAAGAAACTGGATTCAAAGGCCATCAAATGTATTTTTGTTGGCTATTGTACAAAATTTAAGGCTTACAAATTGTTTAATCCCTCTACTCATAAAGTTTTTACGAGAAAAGATATAGTGTTTCATGAGCAGGTTAATGATGGAAGCCATGGGAGTGCTAATGAAGAATGACACATGCCCTTGTTGGTGGAAGAAGGAAGTGATGCATCAGGTGACAACAATGAGCAGATGCAGCAGCAGTAACAGGAAGGGAAAGAAGATGATGTAGCTATCAAGCCAAGTCCATAAAATGATGATCAAACAAGGTTTGAAGCTACCCCACCACTCAGGAGATCAGGTAGGAAGGTTCAATTTCCAACAAAATATAGGGAAAATGATTTTATAACTAGTATGATGAATGTTGTTGAACCCTCTAGTTATAAAGAAGCTAGTCAATATAATGAATGGAGGGCTGCTATGGAAGAGGAATATGAATCAATCCTCAAAAAAAAACTTGGAATTTAGTTAAACTACCTAAAGGCAAACAACCCATAGGATGAAAATGGTTATATAAGCCTAAATTTAAAGCAGATGGGAGCATATATAAGTATAAAGATAGGCTAGTTGCAAAGGGGTATTCGCAGCAAGAAGGTATAGATTATGATGAAACAATTGCCCCTATAGATAAAATTTACACAATCATAATCATAATTTCTTTAGCTACCAAACACCATCTAGATGTTAAATCTGCATTTTTAAATGGGGACTTAAGAGAAGAAATCTACTTAGTGCAACCTGAGGGGTTTGTCAAACAAAGTGAAGAACATTTAGTTTGCAGGTTGAAGAAAGCACTGTATGGACTAAACTAGGCACCCAGGTCATGGTATGAAAAAATTGATTCATTTTTCTTGTACCATGGTTATAAAAGGAGAAAAAATGACCCTAATCTTTATACTGTGTTTCATAAAGAGGGAAGGATTTTTTTTATTTATTTATATGTAGATGATCTAATCATTACAAGGAATGTTGATAATCTCATTAAAGAAATCAAGGAGCAGATGTCACAAGTCTTTGAGATGAAAGACCTTGGAGAGCTACATTACTGTTTGGGTTTAGAAGTTTGGAGGGATTATGGACAAACGTTTCTGTCACGAAGTAAGTATGTGATGAGATTAATGAAAAGTTCGGAATGGTTCAATGCAAAGCTAGAGCAGTACCTTTACAATAGAATTTAAAACTTCAGAATGATGATGGATCTAAGGAGGCAGATGCGACTTTGTATAGACAACTGGTTGGGAGTCTAATCTACTTGACTACAACTAGGCCTGATTTGGATTATGCAGACAGTGCAATGAGCCAATTTATGTCAAAGCCCTTTGAGATCCATTAAGTTGCAGAAAAAGGTGTTTTAAGGTATCTCCACGGAACCTTAGATTTTGGTATTGTTTATACTGATTTGTGTGATGTTATATTGGCAGTTTTTTCAGACTCCTATTGGGATGGAAATGTAGATGAGAGACGATCCATAACATGCTATGCATTTAGCATTGGATCCATGGTCATTACATGAAGTAGAAAAAAGTAGAACACAATATCCTTGTCTTTTGCAAAAGCTGAATATCAAGCTATGTGTGCAGCAATATGTGAAGCAGTTTGGTTGAGAAGACTTATCCTTGATGCTGGAAAAGAATAGAAGGTTGCAATAGTGATCAAATGCGACAACCAGAGCTCCATCAAACTTGCAAATAATCTAGTATTTTATAAGAACACAAAGCATATCGATACACAATTTAATTTTGTCAGGGAGAAAGTTCAGTCAAAAGAAATCCTTATTGAATATTATAATAGTTGTGACAATGTTGCTGATATTTTTACCAAACCTCTTGGTTGAATCAAATTTGGGTTGTTTAGGGAAGTGTTATGCATATCTGTGAATCCATTTCTCCATTAAGGGGGAGTGTTGAGACTAATGTTGAAATGTCTTAATGGAGTAACAGTTCAAACCAAACCTTAGATTAGGATTATGTTCCTGTTTTTCAGGGTGTTGTTTCAACTTCCCTAAATGTGTGTAAACTATATATTTATCTCAAGTAAAGCATGTAAGGTAGAGCATTTTATGCAATGGTAGTCTTACAAGTGGTGTTCCACACCTTTGAGATGCTTAGGTTTGAATTAATAACGTTGATTCTTACTTTAACAAAATCTTCATATGATGCATCATTGAAAACCAGGTTCCAATCTGGGATGTTCTTCAAAAGAGGTTTGCGCAAGGTCTAGGATGGTGTTCCCTACCTAAGGTCAATGAGGAATCTGGCACTCACCTCTTATTTGACTATCCTTTTTGTCAACAAGTTTGGTATGCTTGTAGATCTACAATATCACAAATTGATCAATGGAAAGGAAAATCGATTGAAGAGGCTTGGAAAACATGGCTATCTATCCCCTCATCTCATACGTTCAAAGTGCCCCCCTTGATTATTTGTTGGGGTGTATGCTTAGCAAGGAGCCAATCTAGATGAGGCCTCCATACCTAGAAATATCATTGCTGAAGCAATGGGTATTCTTAGCCAACATCCCTACGATAAAGATGTTTGCAGCGTCTGATTTATTGAAGTAGAACAACTAGACCATTCGAATACCTGGGCAATTTTCCATCTTGCCTCTATATATTTGAGTCAAAAGAGTGAAGGGGGATTCATTCTTCATATTTCTAGGACAAGTATATTTAGATGAAGGAATTTCCAGGATGGCTATTTTTTGTTGGAATTTCAGCAAAAAAATTTAGCAAGTAGAAGCAGTGTTTAAATCATGTTTTTGAAGGTGGAAATGGAATCAACACCATCAAAAACCTATGGGACACCCAAAATATTAAAGTACCCAAAATCTTAAAGTTTAACAATTGTAACCTGGATTTACAAAAATTCTTGCCATAATTTATCAAAATATTGCCGGAATTTTCTTGATTTTCAAGACAAAAAAGCAGCCTATCTAGACTACTACTATTTTTTTTCTCATTCCTATCAAGTATCTATGGGTTTTGGTCTGGATTCAAACAATCTTGGTAAGCCTACAAGGATATCATTATATTTCCTTTAGATCATTGGGTCTCTCATATTCAAATCTTTGGTGACTCTATATTTGTGGTTCATTGGATGAACAATATTTAGTCTTGTCCTAATATCATAGTTACCAAGTTTGAATACGAATTCTATATGAGAATGAAATATTTTCAATTCATAAAAAATTCAATAGTAAAAATCTTAAATATTTAGAAATATATAATTTTCTTTATATAAAATCAACTAATTTTGCTCATTTTCTTCACATTAATTTTGAAATTATATAAACAATGTTAAAACTACCATTCATCAAACAAAATTTTCACTCTTCTCCAAAATTTACTTATTTTCTTTTTTTTTTGGTAGGTAAGCACCCACGGGGGATTTGAACCAGTGACCTATCGCAAGGAGGTCCTTAATGGTGCACCCATTCACCATCAATCCAAAGCCCCATGGGCCAAAATTTACTTATTTTCAAAACTCAAAACTTTAATATAAAATTCATCCCTAATTTAAAATCTTTGTAAATTCAATTTTTAATTAATACATATTTAAACATTAAATATTAAAAACTTACATACAAAATTCTACTTAACATAAACATATTTTTAAAAATTCAATTCAACATAGAATTAGGTAACTTCACGTCTCAATTTTTTCTAAAGTCGAAAAGGAAACAATGAAATTGAAAAACAAAACGTATGAATTTCAAATTATTTCCAAACATGAAAAGGAAATGAAATAGAAAAACAAAAAGCATGAATTTTCCCACCAAGTTATAGTTTAGATTCCACCCCAACTACCATTTATTTTGAGTTTAATTTTGGCCTTAGAGGACATGGCACTATGCATTGACATGGACAGTAACAAATCCATGGATATCTGTTAAACTCTTAACATGATTTAGTTTAACCTGATTTCCTTTCATGTGGACCACTAACAACTTACCATATGAACCGCATCAAATTTTTGTTGAATTATTCGATATACAAATCTAATGGTTGAATTTTCGTGTTTTTTCTCCAATTCGTCCGAACTTGGTAACTAGGCCTAATATCCTTATTGCATGTATTTTGGAAAATGCTTTGCAGTTAAAACTCATTCTCCTTCTTCTTGCATCATCATCATCTCTAAAGGGAGTAGAACTAAGACGATGAAATACTATCCAAAGTACATTTAGACCTTGAACCAAGACAATGGCTAATGAGAGAAAAATGAGAAGGGTCCAGTAATTCATATTATCACAAACCTTCCAGGGATCCCAATGAACAACCATTCAATGAACAACAATAAATCTACATATACCTATCTTCTCTTAATGGATACCTCTATTTCTTTTTTATGCAAGAACTTCTAGTTATACTTGTTTTGTCAATAGAGAGTTAGCCCCACAGTTCTGATGTTTTTATTTTTTTGTCTTTAAAACATTATATGTTCATTTTGGAAACTATATGCATATACAAAGGTCGTGTGTCTACAAAATGTAATTTTTATCATTTTCAATGAATAAAAAATATAGTTTTTTTTCCTTAAAAAATATAACAACTTAAATATTGAAAGAGAAACATTTTAGAGCCTAACGTTTCATTTCAAGAGTCCATGGTTTTTTCTGTTGATTTCATACAAATGTTTCTGTCATGATGCATAAACAAAAAGATATAAGTAAACAACACCCACTTTAGTGTCACAAATGACGCCATAATAGATTATGTGGTGCATTGTAAAATCATTCCATGATAGGATCTTATGTGTTTGGTTAGAGGCTAATGACACCATAAATGATGAGGTGGATTGTTAAATCATTGTTAGAAAGCTAATCTTTGGGATTAAGCTTGGGTTAGTTTGAGTAGTTATTGGAGTCCAAGAACACCCGGAAACTATTTTAGTTTGTTCGTGTATGTATTAATATGTACACAATGTACATCATTGATTGAGACAAATCATTAATATACGTTTAAGTTTGGTTTCCAATATTTGTGTCTTACGGTGGTATGAGAGCGCTGGTTCTAGGAATATCAGAGCACAGTTTATCTCCTTTGGTGAAATGGAGTGAGTCACTAGTTTTGTGACCATGGATGTTTGTGCTCTTACGATGAATGGTGTCAGTCTAAATGTTGAACGAGGAGTGATATAGTTCCGGGCATGTAAATGAAGAAGAAAGATGCAAGTATGATAGAAATTGTCTATCATTCTTGTCGGTGAATGAGAGATGGTTCTTGCAGTGTCATTTAATCATTGGAGGAAAGATCGATTTTAACAAAGCTAAGGAAAATTAACTGTTGCACGAGTTATTATCTGTCATTGACTATTATAAAGAAGGCTTGCACATAAGGCATATATGATTGAGGTAAGTTTGATAATAACTAATAGTAATTGCATGCTTTTTATGGACCTCCATAAAGGGGAGCCACATTCTGTCTAGTTGTAGCTAAGGGCAATAAATACTACAATCCAATCATGTCAAAGCGGGTTGTTCATTGGCTTGTTGATTGAGATGAGCCATTAGTGTTATGGTGAGGGAGACTGTATGTCTAGTTGAGACAAAAGTCTGTGTGGTAGACCCTTGTCACCTGTCCATATTTGTAGCTGAGCATATTAAAGCTGGTGGATTGTGTTCTCATGTTGGGATGAACAACCAAGAAACCATAGCTACCGTTGAAATGGTGAAAACTATAGAATATCTTGACATTAGGAAAAGCTACAACAACAATTTACATGGCTTCACATATTTCATATGTGGGATTTTTTTTTTTTTCTAAGTAAGATTGTTCTATTAATATGATATAAAAAAAGTAATTATAGTGAGGCATGGCCTCAATAGTACTGAGCATCATTCGTCACAAAACAAGATTGTCTAGCCTTGACTACCCCAACAAAGGGGGAACCAGTCCATGAAATCGAAAGAACCCACACAGGGGTTATCAGTTTTGACCAAAAACCAAAAAAACATCTTAGACATTGCATAGACATAACCATAAAACAAACACTTAACTGTAATTTCCCAGTCATCATGAAAAGCATCCACTTGGAAAAAAAGGTGACACCTGGCTGCCAAGTGTCGAGACTAGAGATTGTCCAGGGCTGGTTCTTCATCGATCGGACATGCGTATTTATACCAATCGTCTTCTTTAGCTGATGTGCCACTGCCTTGAGCTGGATGGATACCCTTGGTGCTACCCGCGCCTACATGCATTCCAGACGTGTCACCCCGTCGGCTTCTTAAAGCCTGCATGTCACCAAGTTTGCCTTCTACAGCTTGCTAACTGCCAGACAACACTTTACCACGTAGGGTGGCTCTATCTTCATCGGGTTGCTGTCTACCTGGGATGTGAATGCTCCTATTGCTTGATGTTGTCGTGTTCTGCTCATCATTGCACTCAGGCGGAGGTTCCAGTGGGTCAATTTCTTTAGAGAATGTGATAGTAACGGTGGCTATGATTACGGGTCGATTCAGGGTGCTGTGAAAACGAAATTGCGTGGTATGGGGAGTTGGATGTAGAGGAAGGGGAAAATTGGTTGTGTGAACCGCAGCATCCTTCCTTCCTGTACCTTGGAGCCTAGCTCTCCCCCTTCCATTGCGGGTGTCTGGGTAATGGCCACAGAAGGAGCTATGTGGATTGGGATTGTCAGTTGAAGATGTAGGGGAGACAGAGACAGGGTTGGGCATTGCAGGAGGGCAGATGCTCCCACCGTGAGTGCCTCCTCTCATACTTCGCATTCGATGTCAAACGCGAGCCATGGTAGGATTGGAAGCAAGGTTAGCAGCAGAGGTGTTGGTGGAATAACTGCACAGAGAATGGACAAAAGAGGTCTGAGCCAGAGCAAAGTTGCAGAGTCTGGTATGAGAATAATGAAATCCATTGCCCAAGTCAATATAACTTAGTAGCCAACAGCGGCTACCTATTACAGTGTGTGAATAGGGCTCTGCGGCCTGCGGAGGGCAAACATAGTGGAGCAAGGGAGGAGGAATAGCATAATGATCTGCAGACACCATTGCTATGAGTGTTGTGGTGTTATCTTGGCCATAGCATTCATTTAATGGCACCTACAAGGTGCCTTGAATACGTGTCAAATTGGCATGCGGGAAGACACAGGCAGCCATGTGGCCAGCCCATCTGCCGTCCGATCGTCTTATCATTTTAATTGCCTTGATAATCACCCGCATCCAGGTGTGTTTCTTCTTCCTGTACCATTTCAATTTGTACCAAATCATTGCATTCTTGTAACTAAAGAGTAGTGGCAATAGTATTAAGTGTGCCTACATGTAGGGTCATTCCACTATCTATTCCAAGGTTAGCTCAAAGATCTACTATTTTGTTGCCATCCCTACGAATGTGTTTAAGGGTTAGTGCTCTATGGGTTGAGAGCCATTGTTCAATGTGCTCTAATCATTCTACCAATCTCCAACTGTTGCCAACTTTGTATGATGGTGTCCCCTACAGAATCTGATTAACCATGTTAATGAGAATCTGAGAATCCCCTTCAATTATAAGTGGGAAGAAACCATGGAGTTGAGCAAGGACAAGCCCTTGCCATATCCCTTCTAATTCAGCCGAATTATTCATATCCCAACCAATTGAGCCTATGAAGGTTAGAAGAGGAATGCCCTTGTGATCCCTGAAGACTCCTCAATATCTTTCTTTGCCTGGATTACCTTTAGACTCTCTGTCGAAGTTAAGTTGTATCATATGTTGGGGTGGAGGCATCCATCTGTCTAGTGTCTTTCCTTGTGATGAAGTTTTACCCTGATTTGCTTGCATCTGTTTCCACTGAAGATTCTAGTTTTCCCATATATTATGTTCCTGTGGAATGGAGGGAAAGTCTTCTTCATACCAAGTTTGAAGCATTAAGGTTTCTCAAAGGTTTTGACGTATATTATTCCAGAGGACTTCTAAAGGGGAGGATTGGTCCTTGAAGATGTGATGATTTTTTTATTTCCAGACAGTCCACATGAGGAGACCTGGGATAAGTTTCCATAGAGCGTTTAATAGTTTGCTTTTGTATGGACTGATTGCCCAAGTGCATACAGTGTTGGTGATATCCTCCTTAATTCATCCATATTTTTGGCATCTGAAGCTAACTTTTTCCCATAGTTGTTTTGCCAATGGGCAAGAGTTTATGAGGTGCTCAGTGGTTTCTTCTGCCTGTTTGTAGTTGGGACACATAGAAGGCCCATGAAAGCTTCTTTTCCGAAGGTTGTCCCAAGTGAGGATTTTTTTATGGCATAGCAACCAGAGGAAAGTGGATACTTTTGGCCATATGGAGGGGGGCCATACTTTGTTCCATAGAGGGTCATTGACTATAAGATTTCTTATAATTATATTATAAGCCTCTTGTGTCGTGAAGGTTCGTCTCACCTCATAACCCCATCTAATTATATCCTTCTTGTGAGAGTAGCATATTTTCCTATTTGAAAGCTCTGTTTCCAGATTTTCCTTAATGAGCTTTGTGCCTTGCCTGATGATGTGGTCCGAGCTTATCTATTTCTTTTATCCTTGTGTGCGAGTGGGCTTCCAGTGTTGGTTTACCTTGACCATCAGTTGCCCTTCCCAGTCCTGTATTTGGTGGGGTTTGATCAGGTCCTTCAACTTGGGTCTTTGCTGCCAAGAGTCTTCCCAGAGCTGAGCATTGTTACCATTCCTAATTTCCCAGAAGCTATGTTGTTGAATTAAATCCTTATGTTGTTTAGCTACATTCCAGATTAGGGAACTTGGGCCAACTTCTATGAGTTGGATTAAGTCATCTACTGGTTGATTGTTGGCATATTTTGCTGTCCATAGGATAGCCTAGGGAGTATGCGGTTTCGAGATCCATTTCCACCAGATGTGTGCTCCCATGACTGCATTACTATGTTGAGGGTCCCGAAGCCCAATACCTCTGGAGTTTTTCAGTAGGCATACTATATCCCATTTTACCAATGCCCATTTTTGCTTTTGTCTCGTGTTTCCCCACATAAAGGTTCTTTGAAGATGTTTAATTTCCTTGAGAACCCATTTTGGCACTGCCAAAACTGAAAAAAGATAGAGCGTCATGGATTGCAGCATAGCTTTGATTAAGACTAGACGGCTTGCCATGTTGAGAGCTCTGTAAGTCCAGGAATAGAGACGGGCTTCCAATTTTTCCAAGAGTAGTTGCCAAGATGAGTGCTTTAAAGCAGTATCCATCATAGGAGCACCCAGGTATTTGGAGGGGAGAGCAGCTATCGTAAAACCCAGGATCCAGGCAATTGAGGATTAGGTTATAGCAAGGGTATGAAAGAAAAAGATTTGGTATTTAACTTTTTTAATGCAAGCTCCCGAAGCATTTGAGAATTCAGTCAAAATGGTTTTTAATTTAAGGGCTTCCTACACCAAGGGATGGCCAAACAATATGTTATCATCCACGAATTGTTGGTGGGTGAAAGCAGGGGTGTTGGGAAAGGAGAGTCCTCTCAATTGTTGGGTGGGAAGAGCTTCTTTGATGCTTCTTCCAAGTCCTTCCACCATTATGACGAACAGAAAGGGGGAGAGGGGATCTCCTTGTCAGATTCCTCTGGAGGGGTGAAAGGGGGTGGCAGGGATCCCATTGACCAAGATGGAGAAGAAGGTAGATGTTATAAGACTCATGACCCATCTAACCCAAAGGGGGGAGAAGCCAAAGGCTATCAACATTTTTTGAATATACTTCCAGCTTAAACTATCAAAAGCTTTAGAGAGATCGATTTTTAGGAGTATACCTGCTTTTTTGGACTGCTTTAAGGAGTGAATAATATCATGAGTGAGAATGATGCCATCCATGATTTGTCATCCTTCCACATAGCCTGATTGCTCTAGCGATATGAGTAATGGAAGCAACGGGTTTAGTCTTGAAGCAATAACTTTGGAGATGATTTTTTCGATGACATTACATAGAGCAATAGGCTGGAATTTGTCCAAAGTCTGAGAATGTTCTTCCTTGGGAATGAGGGCAATGAAGGTTGCGTTCAAAGAGGGAAGCATCCATCTATTAGTCCTAGATTCCTCAACGAATTGCGAGACCTCCTCTTTGATTAGATCCAAGAAGTTGTGGAAGAAATTGGATGTGAAACCATATGTGCCAAGCACTTTTCCTTCTTTGAGTTGTTTCATGGCTTTCTCCACTTCCTGTAAAGATATTGGCTTGAGGAGGAGCTAATTGTGTTCCTCTGTTATGATCTTTGGGACATTCTTGGTAATTTTCTCTATAACCGACAGTCGATCTATTTGAGGTTCTTGGTGTACCTGCTTAAAATGAGTAAGAAGCTCTTGTTCTACATCCTCATGTTTTTCCAGCCGTTCCCCTTGTCGATTCTAGATGTAAGTGATGTTGTTATGCATTCTTCTCTGGATAGTAGTGCGATGAAAGAACTTTGTGTTTCTTTCACCCTCTTTAAGCCATCTAACTCTTGACTTTTGTTTCCAAAGTATTTCTTCTTGCTTTTCTCTTTCTGATATTTTTGTTTGTAGGTGTTTTTCCTGCTCTGAGAGGACTTCACATCTTCCTTCCGTGATGATCCTCTGCTGTAGTTTTTTCATTTCTTGATCTAGAACACTTTGTGATTGGAAAATATTGCCAAAGGTAAGCTGATTCCATTGTTTGATGTTGTTCTTGATATTTTTGAGTTTTTGTTGGAATTGATACATTTTTGTGCCATCCGAGGGTTTGAAATTTTTCAAAACCACATTAATCAAGTTGTTAAAGTTTAGATGTGTTAGCCAGAAAGCTTCAAATCGGAAAGGCCTTCGTGTAGTGTTTCCCAGCCTTTGCCATTGAAGCATGATAGGCCAGTGATATGAGCCTGAAAGTGGTAAGATGGAATTCAAGAAGTCCCCTCCAAGATGGATTGCATTGTCAGATAGCAAGATTCGATCCAGTCGAGAGGCAATTTGATGTGCACCTGCTTGTTTATTATTCCAAGTGTAGATTCCATTGTTGAATGACATGTCTATAAGCCAATTGTCTTGGACGAAGTTTTTGAAGTGAATGCTTTCATTATCCAGTTTGGCCTTGACCCTTCTTTTTTCTTCCAGCTTTGTTATCATATTAAAATCTCCTCCTATGATCCAAAGTGGATGAGGTCTTTCAAAGTTGATCAAAGCTAAAGTATTCAATATGTCTATCTTATTCATTGCTTCCTCGGGGAAGCAGACATTGGTTAGGTGACCATGCACATTTGTTCCTGTAATATGGAAGGTGGCTTGAATGAAATGCTTACTTGCATGAATGTTAGTAAGTGTGATAGCTCATTCATCCTAGGCTATTGCTAGCCCTCCTGATGCTCCTGAGGCATCCACTACTATCACTTTGCTGCTTGGCCATGCTTTTGCAAGGGTCTGATCCAATGTTGTAGAGTTACATTTGGTTTCTTGCAAGAAGAAGACTTGAGGTTTCTCCTATTGAATCATGTTTTTTATTAGTCTATATTTCCCAGGGTTGTTAATCCCTCTGATGTTCCATGAAGTGAGCTTCATGATGCACTGTTGGGTAGGGGATTGTAATACTTTGTAAGCTTGGAATATCTTCCCAATTCCACCAGCATTTCCCCAATGTGGATGGTTCTTTGAAGATCTGTTTTGCTTCCTCTTTTTTTATTGTCTTTAGAAATGTTTTTACCATCCCATTGACTCCCAGGATGGATGCCTAGAGATCTTTGCTATTGTGCTTTGGAGAGGATGATTTCTAAGTTTTCTAGCTTCCTTTCTGGGACCTTGTCGTATTATTTTTTCTTGCAAGCTTGTTCTAATCCCAGTATGTCCAGATCTCCAATGTCGAAGCTCTCCGGCTCCTCTTCCATGTGTTGGGCCTCACTTCATTCCACTGTTGGTTCTGCTACAGTTGTGGTTTCTTGTTGCACACTATCAACATCCATGCCCTGAGTATTCCATTTCGGGGACCTACTGGGAGAGGCGAATTTCAGATCTGTGGATTGCACAAACTTTTGGGCCTTCTTTGGGCTCGAGGGAGTGGATTGAGGAGTCATCTTGGGAATTTCCTCAGAATGGTCAGGGTTCTCAGAGTTATTTAGCTCTAGCTAATTCAAGGTCTCAAAGCTATTGCTGGTGGATGGCATGGAAGCATTGGCGAGAAGTTTTTTAAGGATTGAAGAGGGTTTTTTGTGATTCTTTTTGTAGTTGGCGACTTTGGTAAACCCATCTGAGTCAGGTTTGGCCAGAGTGGAAGAGGTCGAGGTTTTCAGATTTGAAGGGCAGTCACGAAATAAATGGCCAAGGGCATGGCATTTTCTACATCGGAATGGAACATGCTCATAATCTATTGATTGTATCCATTCAAAATCATCATGATATAGACTTACTGCATACGGGAGAGCTTTGATGAGGTGCATATAGACACATATTCGGGCATAGGAGGTATATCGCCTAAGTTTCGTCTCCTCTGCGATTTTGATGAATTCCCCTAAACCGTTCCCAATATCTTACAACGAGTCTTCATCCAAGTACTCCAAAGGGAGGGAATAAAGGCGGATCCAAACTGGTGCCCAGTTTAAATCTTCTTTATTCGGATTGAATCCTTCAATCCAGTCTCTTAGATATATGCCTGTTGCATTGAAAAAGTATGGTCCTCCATCAAGAACTCTATTTCAGTCTTCTATACAGTTGAAAATCATCGTAAAGAATCCTTTAGGCCCCAACTGCAGGATAATGTGCCCTTTTGGTTTCCACTTGGCTGCTATCCAGCCATGCAAAGCTTTCTCTGTGGGCCAGAAGCCTATAAACTTTCCAATCAACGTGTGATCCTTCATGTACTGGATTTGAGTGTTAATCTGGTGACATGGGAACTCAATCTTAGGTCTTTCGGCTGCTACAACCTTACAGGTTGTCGACGTCGCTTTGGGAGCTTCATTCCTGTTTGTATTGTCTAGCAAGGTTTCAGGCTCTGTTCTCGCATCTTCCCGGTGTTCCTTCCTGACATCTTCTATATGCATCGAAATGTTTTCAACGTCATTGGGGGAAGGCACCATATCCTCCCCCTGGGGGAGTTCCATTGCTTGCATACTATTCCTTGTCGTATAATGTTTGTCTTATTACTGGAGCACGATGATAGATTGTTGTGGTCTATGCAGATCTACCATTTACGGGTTTTCCCCAAACCCTAATCGTTCATGGTCGCTTTGACTCCTCCCAACATCATTTTCTCATTTCATATGTGGAGTTATCGCTAAAATAAATATCTAATGTTGCTGGTATTGCATGGTTAAAATTTGACTAAGACTGGTAAGAAGATATTTTTTTGGATTGCATGCTAAAGAAATGACTGGGTTGTAGCGAGCACAGTTTATATTTTACGAAATTGGGTTGTAGCACATATTTGATGCAAATTTTACTTCTAGAGCTTCACATGACTCCTATCCGAGCAAATTTTATAATTCCAATACTCGTATCCAGGAATCATCTTGGGTTTTTGGCATGATCCAACCTGCAAACTCAACTAGGTTGTGATCTGATATGGTGAATGCAATACCGTTTGAATACACTCACTCGAAGACACTAGCATAGGCTGGTAGGGTTCGTAGCGAGAGAGTGTAGCAACTAAGGAAGTGTGGAGAAAGGTTTGAAAAAATCAATTTCTATCCTATAATGCTTGTCAATAAACATTGAAGCAGTACATGTTTCCCCCAATTTTCATTTGTGAAAGAGAGGTAACCTGGATGAACAAAAGAACTCTAAAAGTTAAAATAGAGCACAATAAAAGTCATATTGAAGCTAATGAATTAATGTCACAATTTTGGTGAGTACCTTAAGTCTAGCATGTATTTTTTGTTGCCGGTACAAATATGTACTTCCTTGAATGAATTTCGACTTCCAATATGAAATTAAGATTTGAATCAGTTAACAATTATCGCATTGAAGCATGCTTGAATTCAGCCTTGAAGCAATGCATTGAAGCTCTGTTTGAAGACCTACAACTGCTGTGAGGGGTGTGAAGTGGCACGACAAAGATTTATTACAACAGTTCCAATGCAGGCAAACAATCGTTCGTCTCTCCACTCCTTTCGACATCAAATCCTATGATGAGAAGCATTATGGAATTTCGTCAATAGGCCCTGAAGTGGGGGCTCACTGTAGTGTTTGCATCTCAATTCACTGTGAAACAAATTCATGCAAATGCAAAGGTATGGGTTTATATCTAATCACTCACAAACTGGCTAGGAAATGGTGGAATTTTGAAATTTACCCCTTTTGAACAAACTTCAATAAAATTCGAGAGTTTTCATAATAAGGAACAGATATAAGGAAGATTGGAATTTCAAAGTTGCTATCTTCTTCTTGAAGAACTGTTGCATTGCACATGGATTTGACAATTTTGATTTTTATTAGAGAATTGATTTTAATTATAGAATTTACAAAAGATAAAATCAAGAAAGGAAAAGCTATTGTGGTTAGAAGACCTTATTTTGTATACTTAAGGTCACAAGTTCAAATATTTGGAGAAAATTTTGGAAGTTGTTAAGAGGACATAATTTTTGCAATAGTTTCACTTTTATCATAACATTGTTGATCTTACATTGTAAGTATTGTTAGTGGGTGCGTGATCAGTTGAACCCGACACCTAGTTTAATCATTGTAAATTTGTTTGTAATTGGGTGGATTCTCGGTGGTAGCTGACACCCTTTTCAAATTTGATTGTAAACAAAATACAGATCTCATTTCCCTGATGATGGACTCACCTAGCTAGTCCGAAACGTTGGTTTCTTAAATGGTTCACAGGTTTTTCCATTAGCATAACATTCTTCCAGCCTGTATGGAATCTCTCTTTAACAAAATGGTGAAAGTCGACGATTTGCTACAGTTATTGAAAAGTTTATTGTTGTCTACTATTCATTTCTAAAAGAAGGAAAATGAATGCGACGGCGGAAAAAGAGAGTGTCATTAAGACATCAACTGGTGTAACAGTGTCCAAGTCAGCAATGACACACTCTCTAATATCCAGCCATGTTTACAAAATGCTAAAAGCATAATTGAATTCTTGGAGATAGAGTCCCAGTTTCAGTGAAATGAATTACATGAATTACAGAAGAAGAATTCTGAACCTATTCTTGTTCAAAACAACAATTTGTTTGAGCTTGATCATATGTTAAAGAATGATCAGAAAAATGAAGTTATTTCAGGAGAAGATTTGGATGCGGTTAAAAGTTCTGATGAGAAACTTGTTATAAGACCATGGGGAGAGATTACACACAATAAACATGGAACTAGGTTGGGTTACAATAATGATATTATGGACATATATTTTCACATTCTAGATTTTGCTAAACCTATACAATTCCAAAATGTTGGATTTCTGGATGTTGTTGTTCTAGAAGAAGTTGATAGATGCCAACAGTGTTATAGAGTTTGACATGTGAAAGATCATTGTTTTGATCTTCACCCATGTGAGCATTGTGGAAAGTGAAATCATCATACAAATAGATATTCTAGAAAGAAGACTACTGCAAGAAAGAAGCTAAATTTAAGATGGATTTCTTCTTGGGATTGGATGAAAACAACAAAAAAATTCCAAGTTATACTGAAGAATATGTTTGAGAGTGATGCCCAACCTTGTAGTGATGAAGAATAATTCTCACCCTATATCCAACAAGGGGAGAATTGTTGATGGTCTGCGACAAGTTTGAGTTCAAGATGTCAAGCGAGCGTGAGTGAGAGTTGAGATGATTGAGCACTTCCATATTTGGAATTGTTCGAGGAACTACTATGATAGTTCCAAAGTTTGTGCTCACCTTAAAACCACATTTTTTTTTATTCTGAGAACTACTATAAAGGTTCTAGAGTTGTTGTTGGTTGAGGCCTTGAGTTCTCCCATATTGGTTTTTGGTCATCCTTAAAAACCATTTCTTGATATACATTCAACTCTTGGCTGAGATGCATTTCTTTCATTTTGAACTCTAATTCTTTGACTTTGGTACATCCCTTCGGATTAAGGGGGGAATGTTAGACAACTAATCCTCAGAATTATGCTTGGGTTAGCTTGAGTAGTTATTGGTGTCCAAGAACACCTGGAAAATAATTCAATTGTTTCCTGTATGTATTAATATGTGCACACTTTACAACATTGATTGAGAGAAATAATTAATATATCTATGAGTTTGGTTTCCAATATTTGTGATTTACAATCATTCCATGGTAAGACCTTGTGTATTTAGGTAGAGGTTAATGACACCATAAATGGTGTGATGCATTGTTAAATCATTCCATGTGAAGATCTTGTGTGTTTGAGTCAAGGTTAAGAATTTGTGTACTTTATGTCTATCTTTAAAAGATGTTTAAAAGTCTTGTTTCAAGATTAGGCTATAAAGATTATGCAATGCTATTGAGTGAATTATCAAATTTAAAAAACAACTTAAATAAATTATGAGAAGTTAAATGTCCAATTTAATTAAGTAATATGTTAGGACACTAAAAAAAACATCAAAATTTAGATTATGCACATATCCATGAACTCAAAATAACTTATCAAATTTTGTTTAATGATTCATTATCATAGAAAAAGTTAATTGGATTATGCACCTAAATTCCATGGACTCTAGAGAATGTATCAAATTTTGTTTATTAATCCATTGGCTCGATGGAAAAAGTTGTGTTTGTTAAAATGCATGAGACTTTAAATCCATTGAATCCTATGCTATAGAATTTACTAATTATAAATTATATTCAAATGAATTCATTTGAATATTGACTCTTTAACCTATAAAAACAAAAAAGCAAATGCATAAAACCAAAAAAATTCACTCATAAACTTCAAATCACTATCAACTCAAAGCCACATGGACATAACTTAACATCCATTGTATTGCATTATTTCCATATAATAGGTATAAAGGAAAAATTCCCAATTTCTTTTAATAAATTAAAGACATTATTTTTAAACTTATCTATTGAAAATCAAACTTTAGTCCCAATTTATTTTTATAAATAAAATATTTAATATGTTTTGGAAAAGGTTGAAGATTTATCTATTGAGAATCAAACTTTGACCATTGGTTTTTTTATATACCCTTGAATGAAAACTTAACCAACAAAAAAATTCTCTTAAATCTTCTCGTTCAAGTTTACATAATAAGAAAAACCATTCTATATGTTTAAAACAATGCTTTACAATATTCTTCATATTTCTATATGTTTAAAACAATGCTTTCCAAAAATTTATAAATTTCTTAATTTTCCGTAAAATATGCATGTAATACTAAACACGACGTGAATTAAAGGCTACAAACCAAACTCATCTATACGTGTAAAATACTTGGAACTTGCCTCGCTGGATTGGAAAACACAAAAAAAAAAAAACTAAAAACTCGAAAATACCTACGTGTCACATTGACGTTCGGGTATCCTTTGTTGAAGGCAATTCCTATTTCCAAAACTATTGAAATATAAATGCCTCTGACATGTAAGGGGAATAGGGGTTGCCTTGCTGCTAACATGCCAAAATCAACTTTGAGAGAAATATAAATGCAAGGCAACTCTTATTCCCTTAACATATCAGACTACATTTATATTTCAGTGGTGTTGGAACATGTACATGTGATCAATGCATTCGCTTCATGTGAACAGCTTCCAACAAGCTGTCATCCTATACCCGTGTCATCATTGACTTTAGTGACAACCAACCAGTCATTCGAAACACGTAAAGACAATGAACTACTTTAAATGTTTGCTGTCGCAATCACACGATCATGAACCCTCCCAAACGCGCTCATTTACGCCATGACCGTCCCTCTGATAATTTGGCTACCGCTCCTATAAAATGCGGTTCCTGGCTTAACCGTCTCCATACACATACACATAGAGATCAATATTTCCAAAAATCTTCAATCTGCACGGCTCTGATATATGTTTCTAATGCAAATTTATCTCAATTGTAAACATGGGGATTTGCGTTTCTTCAACTGCGATTTCTTCTGTGCCAACAGCTACTGCAAAGCTCATAATTATGGACGGGAGCATCCAGGAATTCTTTGAAGGGATGACAAGCCAGGAGATTCTGCAAGATTATCCGAACCACTTTATCTGTAATTCAGACGGTCTTTATGTAGGACAAAAGATCTCACAAGTTCTACATGATGATGATCAATTGGAGACTGGACAGCTCTACTTTCTTCTTCCTCGGCGGATATTACAGTTTGTGTTGACAGACTCAGACATAGCTTCTTTTCTTTTCAAGATCAACAGTGCTTGGCAATCGGCCCAGAAGAGCAGGAGGCGGAGCAGAAGATTATCATTTGTGTTTGGTCAAACTCAAAAGCAAGTGCAGCCCTTGTTTGATATTGGTAACCAGCATGAAAAATATGGAGAGGAATGCTCCTCGTCGTCCGTTTCTGATATGCCGAGGCGACCTATTGTTCAAATTTCAAATCCAAGAGGTAGAGGTCGAATCCAATGGCAGTCAAAGTTGGAGACAATCGAGGAGACTGTGTGATCGATGGTATCTGCGATTTTGAATTGTTAAGATTTGTAACAATCTGTAAAGACATGGTGAACCGTGAAACTATTTCAATGCTCCCTTTTTTGGACACATTCATATAACTGACAAGAATGATGAGTTAGTCTGGTGGGTCTATACTCCCATGTTGGGACACATAGTACTTGGAAATATCATCGTCCCCCTAAGTCAAAAATCTACATATGATGCATCATTGAGAACCAGGTTCCAATCTGGGATGTTCTTCAAAAGAGGAGGTTTTGGGATGTTCTTCAAAAGAGGAGGTTTGGTCAAGTTCTAGGATGGTGTTCCCTACCTAATGCCGAAGAGGAATCTGCCACTCACCTCTTCTTTGCCTGCCCTTTTTGTCAACAAGTTTGGTCTGCTTGTAGATCTGCAATATCACAAATAGATCAATGGAAAGGAAAATCGATTGAAGAGGGTCGGAAAACATGGCTATCTATCCCCTCATCCTGTATGTTCAAAGGCCCCCCCTTGATTATCTGTTGGGGTGTATGCTTAGCGAGGAACCACGCTAATTTTCAAGATGAGGCCTCCATACCCAGAAATATCATTGCTGAAGAAATTGCTATTCTTAGCCAGCATCCCTACGATAAAGATGTTCGCAGAGTCCGATTTATTGAAGCGGAACAGCTCGACCATTCGAATCCCTGGGCGTTTTTCCATCGGGCCTTTATAGATTCGAGTCAAAAGAGCGAATGCGGCTTCATTCTCCATATCTTTTTCCGGAATTTAGGCAAAAAGAATTCAGTAAGTTTTGCAGAAACAGTCTTAAAATCATGTTTTTGAAAGTGGAAATGGATTCAGCGCTATCAAAAACTTATAGAACACCCAAAATCTTAAAGTTTAACAACTGTAACCTGGATTTACAACCCCATTTTATCAAAATATTGCCAGAATTTTCATAATTTTCTAGGCAAAAAAGCAGCCTGTTTAAACTACTGCTATTTTTGTTTCTCATTCCTATCAAATAGGTTTTGGTCTGGGTTCAAACAATGTTGGCACTCATTATATTCCCTTTACATCATAGGGTCTCTCATATTCAAATCATTGGTGACTCTATTTTTGTGGTTCATTGAATGAACAATATTTAGTCTTGTCCTAATATCATAGGTCTTTTTTTTCAGTGGAAAAAAACGCTTTCTTTATTATTACTAAAGGAAGTTACGTTACATGATTCTGTTCTATGATAAGTACTAAAAATTAGCAGCAAAAAACCCAAAAGAAAATAAAACAAAAAAAATAGACTATTGTGCTATCATTCACTCAAAGTTTATCGGTTGTTCAGAAATGCTTTGTTACAAAAAACAAGAAGGGAGAAAAAAAACAAGAGGCATATGTTAATCCAATCTATGAGATCTAAATAGAGCTGAAATCAAATGTGGACTCCCGGTTGAAAGCAACATAATGGATGACTCTAGGAGGTGCTTAAATGCCTCTTTTGGAGAGAATATCAGCGATGAGGTTTTGCCCCCTATATATATGATTTAAATCAATGCCCTGAAATGAATTGATCAAGATACGAACACGCTTTATCCAATAGGTCAGAAGATGAGGCTGGAAATTTGACAATCCCTTTACCCAATCGATGCATCCTTTAGAGTCCCCGAAAATATGCATATTGTGGATGTTGAGCCAACTAGCAATGAATAGTAGCCCCCAAAGTGAGATGATTTCCGCTCTGTTGTTGGAACCTGAACCACCCTCCCACCAAAAATGATAAAACTCATTGGGTTCATTAGCAATAAGAGCACCACATCCACACAATGCAGATCTGCAAGCCCCAGCGAAAAATCCCATCGGATGATCATTCCAAATGTCCTGCAATATGACCTTTCTATATTTTTTAATCTGTTTCACAGAGCCTGTTTCATAAAAATGAGAAACAATCCCCATTACAGTGTATCTAATATCAAATTGATTATGTTCAAATAGATAAGGTTCCTGCAACGCCATAAGCCCCAAATGATGAAAAAAGGTAGGGTGTCAAAAGCTTGTTGTGACTGAAACCAATGCTTAAAACCTGCCAATAGTGAACTATGCTTCCAATCCCCGACAATGTGAAATAAACTGAAGACTGTGTACCAAATTTCTGTGGAAAATGGACAGTTCATGAAGAGGTGTTCAACATCTTCCGAATTTTTCTTGCACAACATATAAATGCCAAGACCAATGAAACCTTTGCGAACTAAATTCTTCCAAGTGAGAACTTTGTCGTTCATTACCAACCAACCAAAACATTTAAGCTTCAATGTGAAGTTCCATTTCCAGGATTTGTGGAACCAGGATAGCTCCACAGAAGGAGTAGCTGGTATGGAAATGGACCTATAAATGTCTTTGGTCACAATTAGGTTCTTATGGGCTTGCCCAACGCATCTCATCTTATCATTTTTTCTGAAATATAATTACCTGCAACCTCAATTTGTATGTCCTAATATCATAGTTACCAAGTTTGGATACGAATTTTATGAGAATGAAAAATTTGACATTAGAAATCTTAAATATTTAGAAATATATAAAAAAAAAGTAAAAGAAACTATTTTTGCTCATTTTCTTCACATTAATTTTAAAATTATATAAACAATTTTAAAATTACCATTCTTCAAACAAAAATTTCACTCTTCTTTCCGAAATTTACTTATTTTCAAAACTCAAAACATTAATCTAAAATTCATCCCTAATTTAAAATATGTGTAAATTCAATTTTTAATTAATACGCATTTAAACCTTAAATATTAAAAACCTATATAAAATTTCTCCTTAACCAAAACATGTTTAAAAATTCAATTCAACATAGAAATAGGTGACTTCACCTCAAATTCTTTCTAAAGCGGAAAAGGAAACAATGAAATTGAAAAACTTAACGCAGGAGTTTCAAATACTTTCCAAACATTAAAAGGAAACAACGAAATTGAAAAAAAAAAACACAGGAATTTTCACACCAAGTTATAGTTCTGATCCCACCCCACCGCCATAATTTTGGGTTTAGAGGACACGACACTATGCATTCACGTGGACATTAACAAATTCGTGGATATCCGTTAAACTCTGAACATGATTGAGTTTAACCAGATTTCCTTTCATGTGGACCATTAACAACTTACCATATGAACCGCATTGAAGTTTTGCTGAATTATTCGATATACGAATGGAATGGTCAAATTTTCATATTTTTTTCTCCAATTCGTCCGAACTTGATAAGTAGGCCTAATATCCTTATTGCACCTGTTTTGGTTAATGCTTTGCAATTAAAAAAACTCATTCTCCTCCTTGCATCATCATCTATAAAGGGAGCTGAACTAAGACGATGACATACTATCCAAAGCTGATTTAGATCTTTAACCACGACAATGGCTAATGATGGCTAATGAGAAAAGAATGAGAAGGGTCCAGTGATTCATATTATCACAAACCTTCAATGGATCCCATTGAACAACCTTTCAATGAATACCTATGTTTCCTTTTTATGCAAGAACTTTTAGTTAAACTTGTTTGGTAAATAGAGAGTTTGCCATTCAATTCTCATGTTTTTATTTTTTGTCTTTAAAATATTATATGTTTATTTTGACAACTATATGTATATACAGAGTTCGTGTGTCTACAAAATGTAATTTTTATCTCTTTCAATGAATAAAGATATAGTTTTTTTTCTTTAAAAAAAATAAAACAATCTAAATATTGAAAGAGCAACATTTTAGAGCCTAACGTTTCATTTCCAGAGTCCATGTGTTTTTTGGTTAATTTCATACAAATGTTTCTGTCATGATGCATAAACAAAAAGATACAATTAAACAACACCCACTTTAGTGTCACAAATGACACCATAATAGATGATGTGGTGCATGGTAAAATCATTCCATGGTAGGATCTTGTGTGTTTGGTTAGAGGCTAATGACACCATAAATGATGTGGCGCATTGTTAAATCATTTTTACAAAGCTAATCTTTGGGATTAAACTTGGGTTAGTTTGAGTAGTTATTGGAGTACAAGAACACCCGAAAACTAATTCAACTATTTCGTGTATGTATTAATATGTACACAATGTACATCTTTGATTAAGACAAATCATTAATATACGTTTAAGTTTGGTTTCCAATATATTTGTCTTACAGTCGTATGAGAGCGGTGGTTCTAGTTATATCAGAGCACAATCTGAGCACAATTTAGCTCCTCTCGTGAAATGGAGTGAGTCACTAGTTTTGTGACCATGGATGTTTGCGCTCTTACGGCGAATGGTGTCAGTCCAAATGTTGAACAAGGAGCGAGATAGTTCTGGATGTGTAAATGAAGATCAAGGATGCTAGTAGGATAGAAGTTGTCTTTCATTCTTGTCGCTGAATCAGAGACGGTTCTCACAGTGTGATTTATTGATTGGAGGAAAGGTCGATTTTAATAGAGATAAGGAAAATTGATTGTTGCACGAGTTATTGTCCATCATTGACTGTTGTAAAGAAGGCTTACACATAGGGTATATATGATTGACATAACTTTGATAATAAATTATAGTAATTGTGTGATTTTTATAGACATGTGTAAAGGGGAGCCGCATTTTGTCTAGTTGTAGCCAAGGGCAATAAACACTACAGTCCAAGCATGTCAAAGTGGGTTTCTCATCAGCGTTTTGATTGAGATGAGCCACTAGTTTTATGGTGAGAGAGAATGTATGTCTAGTTGAGATAAAAGTGTTCGTGGTAGACCCTTGTCACCTGTCCATATTTGTAGTTGAGCATAGTAAAGTCCTTGGATTTGTTTCTCATGTTGGGATTAACAACCAAGCAACCAGAGTTGCATTTGGAACAGTAAAAACTATAAAATCTCATGACATTGGGAAAAGCTACAACAACAATTTACATGATTTCACATATTTCACATGTGAAGTTATCACTAAAAGCAATTTTTGATGTTGTTGGTATTGCATGGTTAAAATTTGACTAAGACTAGTCAAAAGATATTTTTTTGAATTGCGTAATAAATAAATGACCCGGTTGTAGCGAGCACAGTTTATATTTCACAAATTTCAGTTGTAGCACATATTTGATGCAAATTTTACTTCTGGAGGTTCATGTGACTCCTATCTGAACAAATATGTTAAAATTGGAAACTAGCGCCAAACTCCATGTGGGTCGCCTTATTTATGGCAGCTGATATTTTTCCTAGATTCCTCTTATTGAGAGGTGTAGGATTGATCTAAAGATCATCTGATTCTTACAAGTATTTATGGATATATGAATTTATTTATATTTACTTGACAAATTGTCAAGGTCGGCCAACAACTAAATGTGTGGCACATATGCCCAACAAAACATATAAGTACAAGTGAGGTTGAGTCATTATTAACTCATCTCATCTCACCACACATCTTCTCTCTCCACTACACATTAGAAGAGCCTCTGTCTCTCTCACGTGTGGCTGAAGAAGGAAGACGCTGAATTGTGGTTAGGGCAGCATTGACTTGGGCTGACCTAGCTGTAGGTGGGTAGATTGGATTACATTGACCAATGTGGAGGCCTTCTTGACCACGTTTTGGGTTGGGCAACCTCTCCTAGGCTAGCCGCAGTTCTGTTAAGCTCTTCTGACACAATTTGACCACTCCTTTGACCTGTGTTGATTGTCAAGAAGTTATCGCAGGTTTGACCAGATGTTGACTATTGTTTAACTAAGTATTGTGGACTGTTTTGGGCTGCTGAAGTTATCTGTTGAAGATCAAGTTCTTCAAGGTTGACTAGAAGTCAATCTGGGGATGTTTTGACCTTTGACTTTGTTGATTTAGGGTTTGTTGTTGCTGTTATAAAATTATAGATTTCTGAATTGTACTATTTCTCTCTGTTTTTTCTATTGAAGATTAAAGAAGAATTGATCAAAGGGTTTCCTTGCATTGGGGTTTGTCCCTAGATAGCAGCCACATCTTGTGTCTCTTCTCTTGGATTGTTTTATGTCGATCTTTTAATGTTCTATCTGCACTTTACTTTATGTTTATGTGATTGGTAATGAATGGCTAATAAGAATATTTGAAGTAAACAACACTAAGAATAGAACATACCATAGTTTAACAAGATTATAATTCCAATACTCGTATCCAAAAGTCGTCTTGGCTTTTTCGCATGGGCCAACCTGCAAACTCCACTAGGTTGTGATTTGGTATAGTGAATGCAATACCGTTTGAATGCACCCACTCAAAGATGCTACACTAGCCGATAAGGTTCATAGCGAGAGAGCATAGTGACTAAGGAAGTGTGGAGAAAGGTCTGCAAATCAATTGTTTCCGTATGAGGTCTGTCAATAAACATTGAAGTAGTACGTGGCACCCATAGTATGCATATGTGAAAGAGAGGCTCTCTAGATGAACACAAGAACTCTAAAAGTTAAAATAGAGCATAGTAAAAGTCAAATTGAAGCTACTGACTTAATGTCACCATTTTCATGAGTACCTTAAGTCTAGCGTGCATGTTTTTGTTGTCGGTAGAAATCTATATGTCCTTGAATGATTTTAGACTTCCAAAATGAAATTAAGATTTGAATCACACTAACAATTATCTCGCATTGAAGCGTGTGTGAAGTTTGTCTTGAAGCAATGCGTTGAAGCTTTGTTTGAAGACTTGCTACTTCTGTGATTGGTGTGAAGTGGCATGACAAAGATTTATTAGAATATTTTCAATGCAGGCAAACAACAGATTGCCTCTCCACTCCTTCCGACATCAAATCCTACGACGAGAGGCATTGTGAAATTCCGTCAATAAGCCCTGAAGTGGGGGCTTACTACAGTGATCACATCTCAGTTCATTGTCAAACAAATTCATGCAAATGCAAAAGTATGGTTTTATAACTAGTCGCTCGCAAACCGGCTAGGAAATGGTGGAATTTTTAACATTTAGCCCTTTTGAACAAACTTCGATGAAATTATAGAGTTTTCATAATAAGGAACATATAAAAGGAAGCTTGGAATTTCAAAGTTGCTATTTTCTTCTTGAAAAATTGTTTCACTGCACAGAGATTTAATGATTTTGATTTTTTTAGAGCATCGATTTTAATTATAGAATTTACAAAATATAAAATCAAGAACGGAAAAGGTATTATGGTTAGAAGATCTTATTTCATATACTGAAGGTCACAAGTTCAATTATTTGGACACAATTTTGGAAGTTGTTAAGAGGACATAATTTTTGCTATAGTTTCACTTTTATCATAACATTGTTTATCTTACATTTTAAGTATTGTTAGTGGGTGCATGGTCTGTTGAATCCAACACCTGGTTTAATCATTGTAAATTTGTTTGTAATTGGGTCAATTCTCGGTGGTAGCCAACACCCTTTTCAAATTTGATTGTAAACGAAATGGTGAAAGTCGATGATTTGCTACGGTTATTGAAAAGTTTAATGTTGTCTACTATTCGTAACAGTGTCCAAGTTAGCAAGGACACATTCTATGACATTCAATCATGTTTACAAAATGCTAAAAGCACATTTGAATTCTTGGAGATAGAGTTCGAGTTTTAGTGAGATGAATTACATGAATGACAGAAGAATAATTATGAACCTATTCTTGTTCAGAACAATAATTTGTTTGAACCTGATTATCGGTCAAAGAATGATAAGAAAAATGAAATGATTTCAAGAGAAGATTTGGATGCGGTTAGAAGTTCTGACGAGAAACTTGTTATAAGACCATGGGAAGAGATTAGACACAATAAACATAGAACTAGGTTGGGTTACAACACGGATATTATGAATGTATCTTTTCACATTCCAGACTTTGCTAAACCTATACAATTTCGAAATGTTGCATTTTTGGATGGTGTTGTTCCAGAACAAATTGATAGATGCCAACAGTGTTACAGAGTTGGACATGTGAAATATCAGTGTTTTGATCTTCACTCATGTGAGCATTATGGAAAGCGAGATCATCATACAAATAGATGTTCTAGAAAGAAGACTAATGCAGGAAAGAAGCTAAACTAAATATGGGTTGCTTCTTGGGAATGGATGAAAACAACCAAAAATATTTACAGGTCATACCGAAGAATATGTTCGAGAGTGATGGCCATCCATGTAGTGATGAAGAATACTTCTCACCCTGTATCCGACAAGGGGGGAATTTTTGATGGTTTGCTACAGGTTCGATTTTGAGATGTCAAATGAGCGTGAGTGAGAGTTGAGATGATTGAGTTGATTGAGCACTTCCATATTTGGAATTGTTCAAGGAACTGCTATGATAGTTCTAGAGTTTGTGGTCACCTTAAAACCACATTTTTTGTTATTCTGAGAACTACTATGAAGGTTCTAGAGTTGGTGTTGGTTGAGACCTTGAGTTCTCCCATATTGGTTTTTGGTCATCCTTAAAAACCATTTCTTGAGATACATTCAATTCTTGGCTGAGATGCATGTTTTGCATTTTGAGCTCTAATTCTTGAACTTTTTTACATCCCTTCGGATTAAGTGGGGAATGTTATAAAGTTAATCCTCAAGATTAAACTTGGGTTAGTTTGAGTAGTTATTGGAGTCCAAGAACACCTGGAAACTAATTCAATTGTTTCTTGTATGTATTAATATGTAAACATTGTACATCACTAATTGAGAGAAATAATTAATATAAGTTTGAGTTTGGTTTCCAATATTTGTGTCTTACAATCATTACATGATAAGGTCTTCTGTATTTTAGAAGAGGTTAATGACACCATAAATGGTGTGATGCATTGTTAAATCATTCCATGTTAAGATCTTGTGTGTTTGAGTAAAGGTTAAGACTTTGTGTACTTTATGTCTATCTTTAAAAAATCTTTAAAAGTCTCATTTCAATATTGGGCTATAAAGATTATGCAATGCTATTGAGTCAATTATCAAATTTAAAAAATAACTTTAATAAATTATGAAAAGTGAAATGTCCAATTAAATTAAATAATACATTAAAACAATAAAAAAATATTAAAATTTAGATTATGCAGATATCCATGAAGTCAAAATAACTTATTAAGTTTTGTTTAATGATCCATTAGCATAGAAAACATTAATTAGATTATGCACCTAAATTCCATGGACTCTAGAGAACATATTAAATTTTGTTTATTAATCCGTTGGCTCCATGGAGAAAGTTGTGTTTGTTAAAATGCATGGGACTTTGAATCCATCGAATGCTATGCTATAGAGTTTACTACTTAATAAATTATATTCAAATTCATTTGAATATTGACTCTTTAACTTATAAAAACAAAAAAGCAAATCCATAAAACCAAAAAAAATTAAAAAAATTAGATTCAATCATAAACTTCAAATCACTATCACCTCAAGGCCACATGGACATAAATTAACATCTATGTCACTATCACCTCAAGGCCACATGGACATAAATTAACATCCATTGCCTATGAAGTAAATCATTGCATTATTTCCATATAATATCACTTATAAAATTCAAATCACTATCACCTAAAAGCGACATGGACATAAATTAACATCCATTGTCTATGAAGTAAACCATGGCATTATTTCCTATAATAGGTATTACAGGAAAAATTCCCAATTTCTTTTAATAAATTAAAGACGTTATTTTTAATCAAATTGAGAACTTATTTAGTGAAAATCAAACTTTAACCAAAGTAAAGGTGCTTTTAATAAATTAAAGACATTATTTTTAAAGAGATTAGGAACTTATCTATTGAAAATCAAACTTTAGTCCCAATTTATTTTTATAAACAAAATATTTAATATGTTTTTGGAAGAGGTTGAAGATTTATATATTGAGAATCAAACTTTGACCATTGATCTTCTTATATACCTTTGAATGAGAATTTCACCAACAAAAAAATTCTCTTAAATCTTCTTGTTCAGGTTTACATAATAAGAGAAACCATTATGTATGTTTAAAACAATGCTTTACAATATTCTTCATATTTTTATGAAAAATATCAATACATGCTTTCCAAAAATTTATAAATTTTTTAATTTTCTATAAAATATGCATGTAATACTAAACACGATGTGAATTAAGGCTATTCTTATTTCTGTGACCATAACAATATTAATGTGCTCTGACATAGGGTCGATATAAGACGATATAACACGCCGCCATTTTTTTTCTCTCTCATCACCTAGCGGCGTGTTGTATCGTCTTATATCGACCCCATGTCAAACCACATTAATATTACTATGTCCCAGAAATAAAAGTCGCCCGTGAAATAAAGGCTCCACACAAACCAAACTCATCCATACGTGTAAAATACTTAAGGAACTTGCCTCGCTGGATTGGAAAACACAAAAAACAAAAAAACAAAAAACTCGAAAATGCCTAAGTGTCACATTGACGTTAGGGTATCCTTTGTTGAACGTGATCAATGCATTCGCTTCATGTGAACAGCTTCCAACAAGCTGTCATCCTATACCCGTGTCATCATTGACTTTAGTGACAACCAACCAGTCATTCGAAACACGTAAAGACAATGAACTACTTTCTATGTTTGCTGTCGCCAGCACACGATCATGAACCCTCCCAACGCGCTCATTTACGCCATGACCGTCCCTCTGATAATTTGGCTACCGCTCCTATAAAATGCGGTTCCTGGCTTAACCGTCTCCATACACATACACATAGAGATCAATATTTCCAAAAATCTTCAATCTGCACGGCTCTGATATATGTGTGTAATGCAAATTTATCTCAATTGTAAAGATGGGGATTTGCGTTTCTTCAACTGCGATTTCTTCTATGCCAGCAGCTACTGCAAAGCTCATAATTATGGACGGGAGCATCCAGGAATTCTTTGAAGGGATGACAAGCCGGGAGATTCTGCAAGATTATCCGAACCACTTTATCTGTAATTCAGACGGTCTTTATGTAGGTCAAAACATCTCACAGGTTCTACATGATGATGATCAATTGGAGACTGGACAGCTCTACTTTCTTCTTCCTCGGCGGAAATTACAGTTTGTGTTGACAGACTCAGACATGGCTTCTTTTCTTTTCAAGATCAACAGTGCTTGGCAATCGGCCCAGAAGAGCAGGAGGCGGAGCAGAAGATTATCATTTGTGTTTGGTCAAACTCAAAAGCAAGTGCAGCCCTTGTTTGATATTGGTAACCAGCATGAAAAATATGGAGAGGAATGCTCCTCGTCGTCCGTTTCTGATATGCCGAGGCGCCCTAATGTTGAAATTTCAAATCCAAGAGGTAGAGGTCGAATCCAATGGCAGTCAAAGTTGGAGACAATCGAGGAGACTGTGTGATCGATGGTATCTGCGATTTTGAATTGTTAAGATTTGTAACAATCTGTAAATACATGGTGAACCGTGAAACTATTCAATGCTCCCTTTTTTGGACACATTCATATAACTGACAAGAATGATGAGTTAGTCTGGTGCGTCTATACTCCCATGTTGGGACACATAGTACTTGGAAATATCATCGTCCCCCTAAGTCAAAAATCTTCATATGATGCATCATTGAGAACCAGGTTCCAATCTGGGATGTTCTTCAAAAGAGGTTTTCTCAAGTTCTAGGATGGTGTTCCCTACCTAATGCCGATGAGGAATCTGGCACTCACCTCTTCTCTGCCTGCCCTTTTTGTCAACAAGTTTGGTCTGCTTGTAGATCTGCAATATCACAAATAGACCAATGGAAAAGAAAATAGATTGAAGAGCCTTGGAAAACATGGCTATCTATCTCCTCATCCTGTATGTTCAAAGGCCCCCCCCCTTGATTATCTGTTGGGGTGTATGCTTAGCGAGGAACCACGCTAATTTTCAAGATGAGGCCTCCATACCCAGAAATATCATTGCTGAAGCAATTGCTATTCTTAGCCAGCATCCCTACGATAAAGATGTTCGCAGAGTCCGATTTATTGAAGCGGAACAGCTCGAACATTCAAATCCCTGGGCTTTTTTCCATCGGGCCTTTATAGATTCGAGTCAAAAGAGCGAATGCGGCTTCATTCTCCATATTTTTTTTTGCGGAATTTAGGCAAAAAGAATTTAGCAAGTTTTGCAGAAACAATTTTAAAATCATGTTTTTGAAAGTGGAAATGGATTCAGCGCCATCAAAAATTTATGGAACACTCAAAATCTTAAAGTTTAACAACTAGTAACCTGGATTTACAACCGCAATTTATCAAAATATTACCGGAATTTTCATAATTTTCTAGGCAAAAAAGCAGCCTGTTTAAACTAATGCTATTTTTGTTTCTCATTCCTATCAAGTCTCTATAGGTTTTGGTCTGGGTTCAAACAATGTTAGCACTCATTATATTCCCTTTAGATCATAGGGTCTCATATTCAAATCTTTGGTGACTCTATTTTTGTGGTTCATTGAATGAACAATATTTACTCTGGTCCTAATATCATCGGTTTTTTTTCAGTGGAAAAAAACGCTTTCTTTATTATTATTAAAGGAAGTTACAATTACGTGATTCTGTTCCATGATAAGTGCTAAAACTTAGCAGCAAGAAACCCAAAAGAAAATAAAACAAAAGAATTAGACTATTGTGCTATCATCCACTCAAAGTTCATCTGTGGTTCAGAAATGCTTTGTTACAAAAAACAAGAAGGGAGAAAAAAAACAAGACACATATATTAGTCCAATCTATGAGATCTAAATAGAGCCGAAATCAAATCTGGAGTCCCGGTTGAAAGTGTTAGTTTGTGACAACGAATTTAGTTAGTTCTTTAACTGTTTCACTGTATTGTAGTTAGGTGGTTCCGTCAGTTATGTATCCGTCCAATTCTGTAATGTTAGATAGGTTATAAAATAGTGTAATAACATCTTAATGAGAGCAGAGCAGATCATCATATCCATTCAATAAAGATTCACTTGTACAAAATCTTGGCGTATTTCTGTTTTTGCTTCTCTGTTTCTCAATAATTGGTATCAGAGCCAGCGTGATTGGCTGTGCGTGAAGTGCCTGGAGAAGCCTGTGAAGAGCAGTGCATGGAGTTGCTGTGCATGCAGTGCGTGGAGCTGCTGTGCGTGAAGTGCCTGGAGAAGCCTGTGAAGAGCAGTGCGTGGAGCTGCTGTGCGTGAAGGTGCGTGAGCCCGCTGAAGGTGCTACCTGTGAGGTGAAGGAGCCTGCGTTGTTCAGAATTGGGTGTGGTGCTGGAGCATAAGCAGTATTTTGGGCTGCCGAAATCCGGGTATTTTTTTTTATCTCAGAATTTTTTTTTTTAATCAGAAAGCAGTCAAACAAGAACAGTTTTTCAGAAAGCAGTCAGGCAGAAATGTTTTTTAGAATGCTGTGAAAGTGAAATTCTTGTAATTCAGAATAAAGGAAAAAGGACAGATTTTTTTTTTTAAGGAAAGAAACAAGAAGGAAAATTTTTCAGGGTTTTAGAAAGACAGTTTTTTTTTATTGTTGAAGAGAGAAAAAAAATTTCAGGGTTTTAGGAAAAGAGAATTTTTTTGAAGAGATTCAAGGTTTTTTAGTTGGAGAAATAAAGAGTTTGTTTTCTAAAGGAATATAAAACCATAGAAAGTCTGAAACCCTAGGAAAGGATAAATGGCCAAGATGTCGAATGCGAAATTCGAGGTGGAGAAATTCACCGGAAAGAGCAATTTTGCTCTTTGGAAACTGAAGGTTAAGGCTCTGCTTGTGCAACAAGGGTTGCACAAGGCATTGGATGGGGAGACTAAAAAAACTTGCAACCATGACCACTTCAGACTGGGAGGACTTGGATGCCCGAGCTCTCAGTACCATCCGGCTATGTTTAGCGGATGAAGTTCTCTTCAACATTGTTGAAGAGACTACGGCGTCAGGATTGTGGGAAAAACTTGAAAACCTCTATATGAAAAAATCATTGACAAACAGAATTTATCTGAAAAGACAGTTATACAGCCTTAGAATGAAAGAAGGTTCAAACGTTGCAGAACATTTGAATGTGTTTAATACACTAATATGTCAATTAACAGATATGGAAGTCAAAATACAGGAAGAAGATAAAGCCATAACCTTGTTGTGTTCTCTGCCTGAATCATGGGATCACTTCGTAACTTCAATCAGTTTCAGCTCTGTTGATTCTTTGAAGTTTGAATCAGTCGTCGGAGCGCTTCTGTCTGAAGAAGTACGAAGGAAATCCAACACTGAAACAGCTGCATCAGAAGCCATGGTCGCTAGAGGACGCTCAAAGGAAAGAGGAAGGGGAACTTCCAGATCGAAATCGAAAGGAAAGAAGTGTAAGGCGAAATGTTGGAACTGCAATAAAGTTGGACACTTGAAGAAGGACTGTTGGAAACTAAAGGAATCCGAAAACCTGAAGAACGAAGCGAATCAGGTCGATTCAGGTATGATTGATGGAGTTTTATCTGCTGAAGAATTGTGTATGATAGATGAAACTTCACCTGAATGTAATATCTCTCAGGGTGTAGATCGTTGGCTGTTAGATTCTGGTGCTTCGCATCACATGTGCCCACATAGAAACTGGTTTACCTCATATGAAAATGTAAACGGTAGTTCTGTGTTTATGGGTAACAATATGTCATGTC
>APFE031241800.1:0-15910 GCA_000404065.3 Pinus taeda
ATATTATATTATTGATAAATTCGCCTTCCATTTTTCCTATATACCATGGAGATTCGCCCATTTATTATATTTATAAATTTAGGGGGGGTTCTTAAAATTTTCCTTGCAATGCACTATGTAGTTTATGAGCTCAGTGAGGGTTGTGTAATTTCTGGGCTCCGTGCTAGGCTGGCTCCTCATGACTGCACATTTCCTGAGCTCAAGTCTCACCAAAAATCAGGATTGCGCAATTCCCATCATCAAGGCTATTTGCCCTCAAGGATTGTGCAGTTTATGGGGCCAAGCCCAAAACTGTTGTGGGACCAAGTTAGGAGATCAACTAAGTAAGAAAACACAAGCCAAAATGAAAATATGAGTCTCATTCGAAGCATGAATACCTAGTTTAGTGCGAGATGATTCGTTGTGGTTAAGAAGGAAGGATCCAAAATCAAAGCATACGAAAAATTTTGGAGGGTGGTTGTAGCCACTACAACAAGGACATAGTTTCTAACATTAAATAACTATTACCCAGGTTTGATTATATTATTATTAAACACACTCACTGGGAAGGGAATAGGGTAGTGGACGCACTAGCCAATTGGGGAAATCAATATCAAAACCTTGCCTTTGATGAATCTTTGTTGATTTCATCTACAAGGGAAGACATTCACATTATTAAACAGTGGGTGGAGTATGATAGGTCTTCTTGGGAAGATAGTGTCCCGATGGGGGTGATATTAATAGCCCCTGTAATGATAGGAAGCATAATTAACATTTCATTGATAATAGTGGATTGTGGGTTGACGGCCTTTGAAATGAGCATCACACCCTACATCTATCACTTCCATGTTGTCGCGTGGCGCAAACACCGTTCCCAAATTTGGGGTCACCTACCCCACTCCCGTCATCGTAAATGCTCGAATGTGGTAGCGTTTGTGATGAGGTACAACATTATGTTTTACATCTAAGATTATCATACAATAGTTGATATGGATCACTTTACGTAGGGTGGATTGGCCATTATAGATCCTGAGATATAGTTCTTTGAGCTCACTCATGAACGCATGATCTATGGGATAAATGTGGTTTTTAAAGAGTGTGCCATGCCTTACACATGACCAATCCTGGACCTCACACACTCTAGTAATTACCTACAAATGTTGGGTTCTAATACGTCAACACCCCATTATAAATGCATGGGTTTCTTACCAGGGTGGCGACATTGTTACATTATATAGGGTGGTGAAGAGGGTTTGTCCTCATCGTGTTGCTCTTGTTTTCTATCTCTGGTATCCTCAGGATTTGTGAGAGGTTTGTTTCCTTATTGTTATCTCTTTCCTGCTACCTTTTGTTCGGTTGTTAAGAGGCCAAACTTTTGGTCTTGTCCTTGTTGTTTCGAGAGTTTAGATAAGGATCAATGTTTTTCGTCTTGGTTCTTCATAACACAGGGATTGGTCTAGCATTTAAACTGGTGGTAATTCTACCCACTTCATTGCCTCATGTTTCTAATAATGCAAATGTTTCCTTTAATTCCCTAGTTCTCATTTATGGCGTTTGGTATCTAGGTACTTTTTCCATTTGGTTTTAATGTTGATAATTTTCCTTCTAGTTTCGTACCTTTCTCAAGATCGTCGGTCTCCCATTTAATTGGTCTCTCTCAAGTTGGGGTTTGTTCAGTGTTAGGGTTTGTGGGTGTGTTGAAATTTTATCATCCTACTATCATCCTACTCCTCAAAATCCCTCACTTTCCCTCCTGTATAACTTTGTTGATAATGCTCTCATAGTTGAATCAATTATCTCTAACTTGAAAGTTAATACCCTCTTTTTTTGTCTGGTCTTTGTCCTTATTGGTATAGTAAGTACCACTCCTTTCCCTCTTCTATCATGGCTCCTTAGTAGAGAATGCTCATTCGTAAGGGTGGTGCAAGTGGCTCATCTTCTCATCGTCGTCAATTATTTGGGTGGGAGTCTGTGGCGAACTAGTTTGACTCGATTCCTTCTAAAGTTGGGAAGGAAATTCTTCTCCTCAAGTTAAAGGAATTTGGTGATAGGACACATTTTTTCGATTATGAGGTTGGAGGCATCTACCTCAAATGGATATCTAACTCAACAAGATTCAGAAAGCATAGACTCCATTTACTTCATTCAATCATAGTGCCCCAACAAATGGAAACCCTTCTTTGCATGGTCCTTTGAGATAAATAGGTAGACAATTATAAATTGTTTGCAGGACATGAGGATATTAAGCGGATTCTCTAGAACATCCACTTCTGCTTGGATGACATTGTGTCCAAATTAACAAGGGTGGAGAAATTTGTGGTCTCTAACTTAGACAGTGAGCTAGAGGATTTGAATGGCGCCCTTGCATACATAAATGCTCCCATAGCCATTACTTCTCCTCCTATTTCTACTTCTCCACATGAAAACTCCTCTACCCTCTCTCTAGTCATTATCTCAGACTAATGGAGGCTCAACAGTCCCGACACTCTTCTCTATGGGTGGTCATGGGTATGGAACTCCTAACAGAAGTTTGTTATTCGCTCTGGAATCTCAATGATCAACACATTAATGTTTTTATATTTTGTATCCACCTTGTTTTTGCTTTCAACAGGATGGCATGGGATGAGCTTTCACTTCTTGCAATTCTCTAACAAAAACAATCACTTGTGAGCTCCGTAATGTATGTTTTTTGTGATCATCTTTAGCTTTTTATAGAGTTTAATGGCAGCAGTGGACAAATATGGTAGACATAGTTTAGTCCCTTTAGTTCTATGTCTTTGATAAGTTTTGTATCCAAGTTTAGAACTAGTAGTAATGGTGTTATTTTGGGTGCACTTGGTTGAAGCAATGGCCTCCCAAGGTAGACTTTTTCGAGTATGGGTTTTGTAATGTCTTCATATAATACCTTATTATATTAATGGAAATCAGTTATAGAAGCTTACAAAAAAGATACATATATTTTTAATTAAGACTATTTTTGCTCTCTACTCTCTCATATTTGTATCACAATCTTAAAAAGACAAAGGAAAATACCTCAAATTGTTGAATATTTTCAAAACCAATGTATTTGCCTTTGGTTTTCTCTTCGACTAGATTCAAAATGAGAGGGTTCAAGGACGATGAATGCTCAAACCAAACAAGTTTTCTACGAGAAAAAAATGGTTCACAATCTCCCAAACAAACATGAATGGAGGAATATTTTTTTTTTTGGTGAGATCCGTTCATCACCTAACACTTTTTTCAACAACGTTAGTTATAATCTACGAAACAAACATGAATGGAGGAATAATTTTGTTTGTGGGACCCATTCATCACCTAGCACTTTTTTCAACAATGTTAGTTATAATCTACGAAACAAACATGAATGGAGGAATAATTTTGTTTGTGGGACACATTCATCACCTAAATTTTTTCCCAACATTAGAGTACTCTTTTCAAGCTTATTGAATAATTGAAGACTACAACAATGTTAATCTTTTAATTTTTATTGGACAACGTATTAAAGAATGAGAGCATTGTTTAATAAGGCTATTTTGCTCTCTGCTTCCTCATATGTGTATCACAATCTTAAATTTTTCTATTGAGCTCACCATCTTAGGATTTAAGTAGGAGGATTTTAAGCTAGATATTTTGTCACAATATATTTATTAGCGTCAAGGTGGTAATTTTTAAGGAAAAATATATCCTATATTTCAACTTTCCACTGTGTAGTTATTAAATCTAAGTCTAATTTAGAATGTGATTGTGTAGTTATTAAATCTAAATCTAATTTAGAATGTGATTTTGATTAATTGTGGGAGTAGCCAGGCATTCATATTAAAAAGGAGAAACGCATTCCTTTTTAATAATCAATAATAAAAATAAAAATAATTTAATGTAGTTTAAGATTTCAACTTAACTAAACATTAAATTGATCTATTTTTAATTTAGATCATAAGGTTATCATGTTTCTTTTCTTTTTTTTTTTTTTTTTTTTTTTTTTTTTTTTTTTTTTTTTTTTTTTTAAGACTAACCTAAGTACCCACGGGGGATTTGAACCGGTAACCTATCGCAAAGAGTGCCTTAACAGCGCACCCATTCACCGTCAATCCAAAGCCCCGTGGGCATAAGGTTATCATGTTATTTCAACTTGAACATTTTATTTGTGAATGTATGAAATGGAAATTATGGCACTAACTATAAAATGAAGGAGGAGAAAAAAAAGAACATTTTATTATTTTAATTAAAATAATTTTAAATTGTATTAAAAAAATAATTGTGGTCTAACAAAACAAATTGTTAAGTAGATCTAGATGAGTTGGTTCATGTTTTTATCAAAACTATTATTGGAAAAGCAATCGTGTTAAGGGTTCGGGGAACAGATTTAGTGACAGATCTAAAACAGAGTGTCCAAAATATTACAGGTATTCTTGCTTCTTTACAAAGTTCGATTTTTTCAAGAAAAGTGTTGCGGGATGTGGTCCTTTTGAAAGATTATGGTATTCAAAGAAACGCCACAATTATCCTGAGTTTAAGACTACAAGGTGGTGCCCCAGGAGCGAGAATTCCACCTCGATCATCTGCGGTTGGCAAGGGTCTGCCTCGTTCAAGGATGCACTGAGAGGGAACACTGCCACACAAGACAAACAAACCCAAATCTGACAATCCTAGGTCCGTACATTGTAGGGAAGATGGAGAAAGCCCCAAATCTGACCATAGAATTACTAGAAGTATGTGGTATTTTCACTATTTTGCAAGAAAAAATTATCATATATTGATTTAATGGTTTTTGGCCCAAATCTAAAAATCTAAATGAGTGGATCTACCTCAATTGGACCAGAGACTTTGACATTTATTTGTGTGCAAAAGTTTTTTCGTGGTTCTAACACCATGGTTTCCTAGTTTTAATGCCAACTCAATGGTGATTACAAAAACGTGGGTCTGGATAAGGTTACATAATCTTCCACTCCCATTTTGGCACCACCGGGTACTAGAAGGCATTAGGAATTCTTTGGGAAGGTTCCTAAAGATGGATCGAGAAATAATAGAAAAAGGTATATTCACATTTGCACGCATATGTGTGGAGATAGATTTAAGCAAAGGACTTCCCAATCGTATTCACCTGAAACATCAAGACTTAAAGTGGACACAGTGGTTAGATTCAAAAAATACTACTTTTAGATGCTGAATCTGCCATCAAAGAGGGCACTTGCAAAACACATGCAAACAAGCAAAGAAAAGGACAAAGAACAAATTGCAAAAGTAAAAAGGATGGAAATTCCTAGATCCTCCTTCTTCATATGATAAGGATAAAGAAATGGATGAGATCCAACAACATCTAGAGACACAAAATCAACAAGGTCCTCCAAAGGAGGGAGAAGAGAACCAAAAGGATCACAACAAATAAGCAGAGATTCCCAATAACTCAACAGTGGTTTCGATTCTTGAGAACCAACACGAGGAAAAGAGAAACAATCAAGGCTCAAGTGGAACTAAGTGATCTCATGTTTCTGAGAGCTCAGATTCAGATAAAGAAGTCCTAAATATTTCAAGGAATAACGACTTGGAAATTGTTACAGCTACTCCATCACTTGGGGTTTGGCAAAATGTCCAAAAGAAAAAAGGAAGAAAAGAAAAACCCAGTTTATCTTGCCAAATGTATTTTTTTTTTTGTAGCCTAGCTACTATGAGTGATTAATGCACATGCACTGGTCCCCAGGGACAATACTTGAATGCACTTTTGTGCATCTACTCTATTTATTTTTTTTATTTTTATTAATTTAAAGTTGTGATTTTTCCTCGAAAAAAAATAATGTTAATATAAAGATTATTAAAAGAGATCATGACTTGAAGTTATTTCTCCTCCGGTTAAAGAGATAGAAGAATTGAAGCCAACACGTTCTCTTACATAATTTTTTCTTTCTAATTCTTGAGTACAAGAATAAATTCTTACAAATTATTTGGATACAATAATGTAGAAACAATATAAAATTATAGATTGCATACTATTACCCCCTCTTAAATACGGTAGAATCCAAGGTTAACTGTTGGCCCAAGAATTATTCAATTCTGCCTCTTTTTTCTAGTCATTCCTAGCTTGGTTTCCCTCCCCTTATGAGACGAGGGAAGGGATGTGGAGTTTTCATAAGGGCTCCAACAAAAGAAAGAGCTATGATGTCTCATAGGAATAAGAATATGACATTAGGACATTAGAAGGGTTTTCACCCTTTCCTTGTTCTTTCCCAACTTATTCCTCTTCTCTTTTTGCATCTTCCTCTTCCTCCTCTCCGTCATCTACTTCAGCCAATTCTATTATTACTAGGACATTGATCTATTGACCCACTTGATAATTGGATGGATTTGCACCACCTTTAGAATGATTTGATTCAAAGATGGGATATTTCATCTATTTCTCTTCCTTTTTTATTTCCTTCTCGATATGTTCAAGATTTTCAAGAATTTAAAATTTGTTATTGCTTGTTTTGGATTGTCCCTCTTGGGATGACCTTATTTTTTGTGTGCCCTTATATTGGGAATTCCTCCAATTACTAGAAGTAGGCATGGACTCATAATATTTATTTGATGGCTAGTTTGAAGGGGGTTGTGTCTCTTGAATAGGTGTTGAAGTTCAAAATAAGATACTTATAATTTAGGGCCATTGGGAGTATCTTCCCCAAATCCACCTCCATTATACATATTTTCATGCAATGCTCCACTGAATCAATAAATTGGTCCAACTTGTTTCCAACACCTATAAGAGATGTTGAGAAGTGTAGCAAGAAAGTATCAATTCGAATTTTCCTTGGTCAAATTGATAAAATTTGAATTTCCACATCAGTGGACAACTTGGAGGTAGTTAACTGAGGTGACATGGATCTTGTCACTTAGCCCAGTAAATTCGAGTTATAGGGCTTGGAGTTTAGTTAAGAATATGTGATTGCTAATTTGTAGCAATCAGGATAAGTTATTTCCAGTTGTTTTCAGTTAAAATCATTCTAACTATTGATAGAACTAGTTGGAGGTCAGTTGTGTAGTGGGACAACAGTCTAACTCAGTGATCATCTAGTTAATTGGTCAATCAACCAAAAATATCTAGTGCATGCACACAATTTGAGTTCAACAGTTGTGGTGGAGATTCCAAGGCAGTGTAACATCAGTTGTAGACTAGTCTTGAGCGCATAGGTGTTGCATGTAGCTAGAGGATTAACCTTGGGAATTATGCAATCAATTGGAGGAAAATTCATAACAAATAGGGACTAATTCCTCAATATTTGCACAAGGAAATAAGAGCTCAAACAGAGGCAGAAATTGAATAAGTTTGGATCAGCTATTTGTTAGTTTTTGTAGCATCAGATGTGTTTTAGCCACAAAATTTTGTGGAGAGGCTAGAATACATGACATCTCCAAAAACCCGAAATCGTATCTGGAAATTCCACCTAGAGATGACTTAGTTAGATTATTAACCTATTTTTTAATGTTTCCTAAGTCTAAACTTAGGAAAATTGGTTAATTAATCAGAATTAATTAAGTCAAGGTGAGAATTCTCTAGAAACTCACACAGATCGATCCAGAAATTATATGCGCCATTGATTAAGATTTAATATTTGTTGTTGGAGTCTCAATAGGAAAATATAAGAAGGGATCGATGTGGTGATGGAGAATACCCCAGAGTCACTTGGAGAATTCGATTTTCTAAAGTAGCAACAATCAGTTGCCGGAGAGTTTGAGATTCAGTGAGGAAGAAGAGATAGTGTGGGGCAGAGACAGTGATCACGAGGAAGTTTTCTAGATCCGGAGAGGCAGCAACAAGGAGGTCGAGTTATTCCCAGTGAGGCAATGTATAGCACTGCACAATTGCTTCAAAAAATCAATTCGATTTGGCTAGAGGAAAAATTGATTCATCTTCCAGAGGCTAGGAAAGTCTTCCAAAGGGTCAAAGAATCAGTTTCCTCAGTAGAGACAAGAAAAAATACTTCACCATAGGCACTTCAGGGCTTAGACATCTAAGCTTTTGTTCAAGAACTATGTAGAGGCTGACGTAGAGGGTCCAGGAGGATAAATTTTTTGAAGGGAAGCTATGTCAGGGTTACTTGTGGAAGAAGGGAAATTCCTTTAAATAATTGTGGCTACATTTTCTTGTTGTTTGGATTTACAGTTGGGAATCCATAGATTGTACTCAAATTCCATTGTTTCTTAATAATAAAAACCCTCAGTTCTTGCATCGATTTTCCCAAGTAGGGTTTTTCCAGGGACAATTGTCCAAAAATAACGGTGTCATTTTTATTTTGTGTGTGCTAGTATTTTCTCAGTTTCCACCGCTATTATTTATGCAATATTTTATTTGTGAAGGTTGCAATGTCATTTATTTGATATTTGTTGTAGCAGATAAATTGTTAAAATAATTAACAATTAGAAAAATAAATTCCAGTTGTTGCAATAGGATTTTAGTTTTTGAATTTTCACAAGCTTCTCATTGAGCATAGAGATAGGTTATTCACTTGTAGGTTGTGCTCAAAGAGAGCAAGCAATTGTAATACATTCTCTATTCATATAATTAATGCAAAGAGGATTGAGGGGTTTTTCCAAACTGGTTTACCCTAGAAAAGTATTGTGCATGTGAGATTTTTCTTATTGCATGTTTGTGAATGTTGTTGTACATTGTGAATTAAATTTCGCAGATCAGTAGAGTATAATTGTGTCTCTTGATTTTATATTAAAATTCTTGAGAAATTGAAATTATATCACCATATTTCTAAATGGTATCAGAGAAGGATTCACATTAGAACTGGAATTTCGAATTTGTTTCTCAGGAGGTTTGAATTCGCAGCTTCAATGTAGCAGGATCTCTTCAGAGTTGGGAAAATGACCTTCAATGGATTGAGATGGGTATGCCTTGGAAGGTATCTCAAATTTCATTGCATGGATGGGTCACATGGAGGAAGCGCTTGATGACAATGGATTTCTGGAATATGTCAAGATAGAAATTGCAAAACCAGGATCAGTTGATGTATAGAACCTAGCTCAATGGAAGAAAGATGTAGCCAAGGTGAGGACATTAATCTTGGAGGGAGTGCAATACCACATTGTCTCAAATATCCATGGGAAAGAAACTCCTTTGGCAAAGTGGAAAGCACTGGCATAGCTATTCGAGAACAATAGTGACCATAGAAAAAGTGGACCTCAAAGACAAACTTCGAAATATCAAGATGTAGAAGAATGACACTATTTCCTAGTATCTCACCAGGTTTACGCATGTTTGGGATGAGCTTGGAGGGGTTGATTTGGATATTGAAGAAGATGACCTGGTGAGCCTAGCTCTTCTAGACCTTCCCGAAAACTAGCATAACTACCAATACTTGATGAATAGGAGGAAGAAGTTATTGAATTGGGAACACTTGTGGTCTGATTTGGTACAAGAAGAGATCAGGCGGAATACTAGAGATGGAACATCATCAAAGGGAGAGAATGAAGAAAAAATTTCATTGGTTGGAAAGGGAAAGAAGGGAAAAGGGAAGAAAAATCAAACCAAACCAGAATCCAACCAAGGGGGCAAGAAGAAAGACTTGTCCAAAATAAAATGCTTCGATTGTCATGAATTTGGGAACTATGCTACAAAGTTTCCACACAAGAATTATAACAAGAAGAACTCAGGAGGAGCAGAAGGTGAAGAATTGGCTTCATAATTTGAGCTAGACTTCACCCTTATTGCATGCATGGCCAACACTGTGAAGGGGAGAGTGTGGTACTTAGACTTTAGTTCCTCGTTCCACATGATAGGGTGTAGAGAGTTTTTCAGTAACCTGGAGGAGAAATATCTCTTGATGCATATTGAGCTTGGTGACGACGGAAGGTACAGTGCTATAGGGATTGGTACAGTAACCTTTAATAAGGATTCAGGATCCCCTCTTCACCTCAAATATTTCATGTTTATGCCAGGCCTAAAGAAGAATCTCATCTTTGTAGCAATTGTGGAAGATTGTGGTTATGATGTGATCTTTAGCAAAGGGAAAGCATTCTAGAGACACATAGACATTAGATAGGTGAAGCAAATCGGGGTTCATGTGAAGAACCTGTATAAACTTGATGTGGAATATTGTGTTGCATTAAGCAGTAAAGCAGAGAAAGTGCAGAGTTGCGATGTTGGTGAGCTCTAGCACAAAATATTGGGCCATTTTCATCATGGAACCTTAAATATTATGCAACAAATAACCACTAGCCTCCATAAATGAGCACTTGAGCAGCAGGATGTTTGCAAGGGTTGTACCTTGGGGAAGTATGTAAAATCCACATTCCATGGTTGAGACAACAAAGCAAATGCAGTCTTGGAGAGAGCCTACTCTGATGTTTGTGGACTCTTCTCAACAGCCTCCACTATCAAACATAAATACTTTATTATTTTTATTGATGATTTCTCCAGGAAGTGTTGGATCTTCTTCATGCAGAAGAAGGATGAGACATTCTCAAAGTTTGTAGAATTGAAGGCACTAGTTGAGAAAGAGATCGACAAGAAGGTGAAGGCTCTTAGGAGCGAAAATGGAGGTTATTATGTTTCGAATGACTTCAAGAATTTAAGTGTGAAAGAAGGCATTCGAAGGCATAGAATCGGGTAGCTAAGCGAAAGAACCAGAGCATTTTTGGAGCTATGAGATCTGTGGTACATTAATAAGGCCTATCATTGCATTTGTGGGAAGAGACATGTAACACAAAAAATGATGTGTAGAACTAGAGTCTTCATCAGATTCTTGGTATGATTACACCGAAGGATGATTTCTCGGGGAGAAAGCCAAATGTGTCTCACTTCAGAATTTTTGGAGCCTTTGTTTACTACCATGTCTCCAAAGATTCGAGGAAGAAGCTTGAGCTGACAAGAGAGATGGGAACTTTTGTGGGTTAAACCGAAAATCCACACAATTACTATGTGTACTTACCTTCCCTCATAATGAAAATTGTGTGAAGGGATGCAAAGTTTGAAGTGGATAAAGCGATGTGCTGTTTTCTTGAGAGGGAGCTTCAGGTCCCACCAGAAGAGCATATTTTAGCTCCAAAGGAGGAGCCTCGGGAAGTTGTGGATCAACCACAAATGGAGGATCAAAGAGGAGGTAGAGTGGAGACATACACTAAATTAGAAACATCTAGAGGAGGAAGAAAAAGAACCATGGAAATTTGCACAGGTAAAGGAGGTCACTTGAGAGGTACATTGGCTACTTGGCTCTAATGACTGACTTTGTGGTGATTGAGCCGTCCTCTTTTGAGGATGCGGTTGAGAAACCTATTTGGGTTGATGCAATGGTGGAAGAGTATGAGTCCATCATGAAGAAAAATGTTTGGGAAGCGGTCCCAAGACCAACAAACAAAAGTATTTATGGGTTTTAGATGGATCTTTAAGGTTAACCATACAACAGATGAAAGCATAGAGAAGTATAAGGCCATATTTGTGGCCAAAGGATTCTCTCAAGTTGAGGGAATTGACTATGAGGAAACCTCTTCTCCTGTAGCAAGGTATTCATCCATTAGATCAATTCTTGCACTGAATATGCATATGGGGTGGAAGATCCACCAGATGGATGTAAAAATGACATTTCTCAATGTTGTTATTGAGGAGAAGTTGTGCATCGAGCAACCAAAATGTTTTGAGACATTTGATCGGGAGTCTCATGTGTGCAAACTCAAGAGAGCATTGTACAGTCTCAAACAGGCACCCCAAGTTTGGTACACTGGGATCGACAGTAATCTCGTTGGTTTGGGCTTCACCAAAATTAAAGAGGATTGGAACCTCTATCATATTTTGGTAGAAGGTAAATTGCTTATCATTGCTTTATATGTTGATGATTTAATATTGACAGGTGATGAGAATTTGATCGACTCTTGCAAGGAGAACCTTACAAGGGAATTTGAGATGAAGGACAAGGATCTCATGCACTACTTCCTCAGGTTGGAAGTATGGCAAGGCAATGGGGAATTATCTGTGCCTCAAGGAAAATATGCCACTAAGATAGTACAAAGATTTCACATGGAGAGTTCTAAACCCATGGAGACACCTCTAGCAACCAACTGGAGGAAGGAGAATGCCACTTCAGTTGAAGAGGTGGATGTTACCATTTACCAACAACTAGTGGGTTCACTTATGTATCTTGTGAACACATGACTAGATATGTGCTATGCAGTCAACCAGCTGAGCCAAGCTATGGTTAGGCCAACCAAATTATATTGGAAGGCAGTGAAGCATGTTTTACAGTACCTCAGAGGCACTTCCCAGTATGGACTATGGTACAAATAGGCAGAGGGAGTGAAGTTGTGTGGCTTCACAGATGTAGATTGGGCAGGGAGTCCATCCGACCGAAAGAGTGCATCAAGTGGAATTTTTAGTGTTGGGTCCACAAAGATTTCCTGGAATAGCGGAAAGCAGAGGTTTGTGGTGCTCATCTTGGCAGAAGCATAATACATGGTTGCAAGTCAAGCAAAATGTGAGGTGATCTGGATGATAAGATACTTGTGGGATTGTTTGCTCAGATGATGGATCCAACTTTGATCTATTTTGATAATCAAAGTTGTGTTAAGCTCTTTGAGAATCTGGTATTTCAAAATCAATCCAAGCATATAGATATCTGATATCATCATTTATGGGATTGTGTGTAGATGTGGATAATGTTGCTATAATACATTCGACAGAGGAACAAGATGATGACATCTTGACAAAGGCTTTTTCAAGAGGTAAGTTTGAATTCCATAGGTGTAGGATAGGGGTGGTTGATAATCCCTTTCTTACTGAGAGGGAGTGTTGAGAAGTGTAGCAAGAAAGTCTCAATTTGACTTTGCCTTAGTCAAATTGATAAAATTCGAATTTCCACGTCAATAGACAACTTGGAGGTAGTTAACTGAGGTGACATGGCTCTTGTCACTCAGTTAATTCAATAAATTCAAGTTAGAAGGCTTGGATTTCAGTTAAGTATGTGCGATTTCTAATTTGTAGCAATCAAGATCAGCTATTTCTAGTTGTTTTCAATTAAACTAATTCTAATTGTTGATAGAACTGGTTGGATCTCAATTGTGTAGTGGGACAATAGTATAACTTAGTGATCATCTAGTTAACTGATTAATCAACCAAAAATAGTTAGTGCATGCAGATAATTTTAGTTCCCCAGCTATGGTGGAGATTCTACGGTAGTGTAACATCAATTGTAGACTAGTCTTGAGTGTCTAGGTGTTGCATGCGGTCATAGGATCAACCTCGAGAATTGTGCAATCAATTGGAGGAAAAATAATAAAAAAATAGGGCCTAATTCTTCAAGGTTTGCGCAAGGAAATAGGGGCTCAAGCATAGGCATAAATTGACTAAGTTTGGATCAGCGCTTCTCATTGAGCAAAGAGATAGTTTATTCACTTGCAGGTTGTGCTCAGAGCAAGCAAGAAATTGTAATACATTGTGTATTCATCTCATTAATGAAAAGATGCTTGATGGATTATTCCGAGTCTGGTTCCCCTAGAAAAATATTGTGCATGTGTCATTTATTTTATTTCATGTTTGTGAATGTTGTTCTAAATTGTGAATTGAATTCCACAGATCAGTAAAGTAGAATTGTGTCTCTTGATTTTAGATTAAACTTCATGAGCAGCTGCAATTTTATCACCATATTTCTACAATAGATATTTCATCCTAGAATAACAAAGGGAGATAAAGAGCCTAATTGAGGGCTCTTGTTTTTTCCTTTTATGGATTGAAATCAAGAGACCAAGGATATTAGTACATTCCCCTTGATCCCATGAGACAGGGTCCAAAATGAAATATCAAGTCACATTCTGTTGGCCCTCGATTTTGGTCTTATTTTTGCTAAAGGAAACTTACTTAATCCATCTATTTTCCATCCATTTTCCACTTTATCCATCCCATTTTGATGTATTTCATGTCTACTCAGGTATTTAATTTTAATTTTTCAAATTCTAAAGTTTTTATGAAAATCTGGTTTCAAGTGCAAATATTAGCAGATTCAGAAATTCCCGTAATAGCTATATGGATGACATGTTTGCAAGACACTTGGGCACGAGTTTGATGCATGGATGGATATCTTGGGAACTAGGACTGAGCCAACTCTACTTGGTTCGATCAGAACAAGCTTTATTAGGCCCATTTAGTGTTGGTCAACCATGACTAGTCACTCAGAAAATCCATAGAAATAGAGCAGTTTTGAGATTTTATGGGATTGACCATATTTCTTGGGATGCAATTGATGAATTCGACTTAGATAGGTGAATATGAGTAGATATTTTTGTTAGAAGGATTATGGATCAGTTTGTTTCACAAGACTTCTATTTAAAGCCAAGACTTTGATGGCTTATGTATTGATTTTTGTATAATTTCTGGTTGAGACATTTTGGAGTTGAGAGCTAATTTGAAGAACCTGTTCTACTACTATTTTTCTGTTCAATAATGTGGATGTGTGACTGAGTTTAAGCTTCTAATATCAATCTCCAAGTGTGCAAAGCAAGGGTGGAGGGCCCCCATTCCAAGCTAAGTACACATCTTTGTTTAAACTAGTTTAATTTTCCATAATCTGGTTATTGTAGAACTTGTTTACATGCTTTGTTTCAGATTGGTTTATGGTTAATGTGTGATGATTTATTTCATTAAATATTAGTTTATTCATCACTTTAGTAAGTTGGGAAAACAAAGTGTTCAAGTTGAGCACTCCTTCTGTTAATTTGATGAATTGTAACTAGTTTTCCTTGATTACATGCAAGCAGTTTTCTTATGTATTTTTGGTTTTTAAATTATAGCATTATGGTGAATGAATTATGATGGAACATACCAAAGGTCTCTTAAGTTAGAAGCCTCCCTTCATTAATGATTTGTCCATCTTAAGCTATTAGTTTCTGATTTATGTTCATCAAGTAATAATTGAGGAAGAATTAGACCTCTTAAGTTAAGAGCCATTTCAGCTTTCCCTCTTTACAAAGTGAATTGGAATTGTTAATATAGGTTATATTTGTAATATGCACTTCTTTAGTTTTTGAAAAACTTATATTTCAAGTTTGATTACATCTGATATTCATATATAGTGGACTTGCCTTTTAGTATTACCAACCCAAATTGATAAGGAATATTTGTGTTTATTTGTGGGAATAAATTAGCTCAACACATTCCACCCTACTAAAAAAGAGAAACATAAAGTAACCTCAATTAGAAGTGAAGGAAATAACATATCCATGAATATTGGGTGACTAATATTCACTTACCCATGATTAATCTACAACTCTACGGCTAGGCCAAATGTATGTAAATTTCCAATTGGTTTATGCTTAGTCAAAATAAGGGCATTTCATCTTAATTTCAAGGATCATAGTTCCAATTAAGGGATGGCTTCCATTCACTTTACAAATATCCTAAGTGAATTTTGTTTCCCTTTACATGGATTTGGAGAATTGATCGAGGCTTTGAATGCTTATATATCTAAACAAATGTTGTCTCCTATTTTTTCTTATATAAGAACCTTCTCAACAAAGCTCAAATAAAATGACTCACATTTGCATGAATTGTTGCTTGGAATCATGGATGGACCTCCCAATCAAAACCTACAGACAGAGTGATTGCAACTCTTTCTTTCATAGGGCCCCAACTAAACATATAAAGATATAGTGGTGGTTAGGGATCTTAATGAATCCTAATAAGAGGGTGATGATGACTACCTATAAATAGACACACATTTGGTACAAACTTCTTGTGCAAGAACCCTGCAAATAAATGACAACAACTAGGCTAGGCCCTAATTGCAAGGGGAAAGTCGATTGACTTGCAACCTATTTAAAATTTTCATAAATAATAATATTTTAATTATGATTTTTATAATTAATTATTCCTACTATGCAATTTTTTATTTAATATTTGCTTAAAATGTGATAATATATTAACATTGTTATTATTATTTAATATAAACTTATTTAAAAATCATATTTTTGC
>APFE031241804.1:715-37698 GCA_000404065.3 Pinus taeda
TATTAGTTCTTATTATTTATTATTTATTATTAAGGGAGGGATGTTACAGTCTCTGGCTTTCGGAGGTAACTGTCAATGAAATGAGCAAGTTGATTTCTAACTAACTTAACAAAGCAAATAAACAGAAATGAACTCAACAAAACAAAACTGGAGTTAAAAGGAACTAAGAAAAGCAAAATCAACAGAGGATCAATTCCATATCACTAGTTATTATGAAAATTATATACAGGTGCTCGGGCTGCCTACTCTATCCTGAAACATGCACACACTGATCAGCGTTAAACAAAGCTTGTAAAATTATGAACAACAATGAAATGTTAGAAATATATACACAAATGAACAACTATAAAACATATGTAGTGAGAATAAAGAAACGATGCATAAAGACTATACAACAACAATGGAAACGAAACCTCAGTGTGCAGGGGCCCTCTGCACAACCTCGACCAACAGGCTATCAATCCAAAATCACATTTACACAAGCATGTAGAACAAAGTCTTCTTATATATATCTCAAAGCATAGTTACAACAATAAACTAATGTCACGGCACAGTGAGTTCTTAACAGCAAAAATTACATTCCAAAAGCTAGCTATTATGCGTATAGGAACGCGTTATTTATAGCAAAGGTTTCATAACTGTTTTCTAGAAAACTACGTGAACAGAGTAGACGTGAAAAACAACGTCCATGGATTTAGCATCATGGTTGCCAAGATTAGGCAATCTTATTGAAAGCGGCTGTTGGATCCACATCGTGGTCAGCCTACAGGTGTCAACGTGCCTCTAGAGATCTAGAACCGGTCACGAAAGTCTTCACGTGCTTGAAAACAGAGTCTTATTACCGTAGGACTCTCCTGTTTGACCACCGCTTGACCATCGGTGACCACGGCCTTCTTCGATGAATCCAGCTGAACCAATGGGACCTGACCCATGTCTAGGTCATTTCCAACTTGCCCATGTGGCTTGCTTTGCCTTGTGACACCTGCAATCTGTAGTTTAACAAAAACGGCTGCGGAAAGTTGAACCAGCTGTGGAAAGTGACAAGATTCCACAGCTCATAAGCAAAAATCTAGTTCAAACAACAACAGAAGGACATAGTTAAAAAACCACTTTAAATGCTCTTTTATGACTAATATGCAATGATGTTGATAGCTTACGAGGTCCAGGTAAATGGAAAGAAGCTAGAAAAATGTGTAGGAAAGATGCAAGTTCAGGGCGCAACAGTTCTCCTCATCATGCATGGATGAAAAACTATCTTTGGTGCTCTGTTTGATCTCCTCTTGCATCAAATCCGACCATAGTCGTTCCCAATCTGGTAGTTTCTCCCTTCCATTCACTAAGTCCTGGTAGCTATGCCAACTCTTAGGAAGGCTAAGGAGTGCTAGACTCACCATATCCTCATCCAATGTCATGACCCCTACACTTGCAAGCTCATCCCTACATGTGATGAGCTTGGTCAGATACATAGAGATCGTCTCATTCCTTTCACACTTGATCTTTCAAAGTTTATCCTTCAGTGCCAGCTTCCTCTAATCACTGCTATTCTGATATAAATATTTCAATGTTTTCCACATTGCATGCAGAGTCTCCTTCCCATGGAGGCTCGAGACAATGTGATCTCGCACTCCCTCCAAGAGAATTCTCCTAGCTCTAGCCACACACTTCCTCCATTCCACCTGCACAGTATTGTCAGTAGGCTTAGGAATTTCTTGATCAATGAAATCCTTAAGGCCATTATCTTCAAAAATTGCCTCCATGCGATCCTTCAAAGCTATATAGTTTGAACTGCCATCAAGGGCATACTCAAGCCTCAAACCATAGAACGCCATCGATGAAATAGATGTGATAAGAATTTGAGATCTATATCCCGAATAATAAACTTCGAATTTCTCCTGCTAGTATATTGTTCTTGCTTGACCATCTATGCTCCGATACCATGTAGAAATTTTGCCTATAGAACAAACTAATATATGCAATGTCCTAAATCATAATACTTGTTCTACTTCTACAAAACATTAAGTAGAAGCATAATCGAATTCATGAGAAACATCAAGTAGAAACATGCATAACTGATCAAGAGAAATAATCACACATAACACAAGATATATCCAAGGGAAAGCACCAGCATAAAACCCCAACCATGTATTATCAATCAAGTGTAGATCCTCAACAACATACAAAAAGAATCAGATCAATAGCTATCATGCTCTCTCTGTAATCAGGAGATCCTGGTGATCTTCAATCAGGAGATGAAAATCACAGACTACCTAGGCCTCATTATATAGGCCACAAGTCTTCCAATCTCCTATAATACGTATTTATCTTGAAATAGATCCTTCTTGTTGGCATTATGGTTCTGGTATGATTTCAGGTGTTGTACTTGATGGCAACACCCATGGCATGGCTCTCATTTTTGATGAAAAATAAAGAAGTACGCAGGAGAACAGTTCAGGAGGTGCGTACCCGCAACTATACCGTGCAGGGACCGCGTCCAAATACGCGGGTCACCCATTCATAGGGTGCGTACCCCAGTGCACACATTCCAAGGCAGTTAAGCGCCCACCCGTGGGGTTTCTCAGTGGTATTTAGCCAACAGTATTGGGTTATCATGGTTTTGGCCCGCGGTATTGATTATTTTATTATTATTATTGTGCCCCATGATCCTTGATTTAAGGAAGAGCTAGCCTATATAAAGCAAAGGAGATCATTTGGCTTGAGCATCTTTGGTGTCTTTGAATATCTTAAGATCTGATCTATTGGGTTCTCGGTTCTTAAAAGATTGATTTATAAAGGAGAAGTCAGAAGCGAATTGGCGAAGGGTGATCTCTTGAGCACAAATTAAAATCTGAGCATCTGAGGTTATTTCAGCCCTAGTCCAAGGTACGCAGAGGCGCCGAAGGTTCAGTGCGTGGGTACGCAGAGGCGCCGAAGTTTCAGTGTGTGGGTACGCAGAGGCCCCGAAGGTTCTGTGCGTGGGTATGCAGAAGCGGCGAAGGCTCAGTGCATAGGTACGCAGGGCAACAGAAGTTCAGGTGCGTGCTTTCTGTAGCAGCACGCGGCGCGATTATTCTTCTGGGTGCGTACTTTCTGAGAAGTACGCGGCGCGATACTGTTTTTGGGTGCGTACCGTACGCAGTTCAGTAAAAGGAGCAGTGCGTGGCCACGCAGTCCAGCAAGAAGGAGAACTGCGGGTGTACACAGAGAGGCAGAAGGTGAACTGCGTAGCAATGCAGGCCAGTAAAAGGAAAACCGCGTATCTGTGTTAAGATCTCCTGTTGATTGAATTTTTCTGTTGAAAAGGTGTTCTCGGTTCTGTTCTGTTATTGTTGATCTGGTTATTACAGCTGACTGTATAATTTACATGTACTTGATGATCATTTGATGTATATGGATCCAGTTTGAAAATTTATGAAAAGTGGTCCTTGAAAAGAAGTAGGGGGTTGTAGCTCCCTTTCAGGAGAGACTGAAAAACGAGAGAGAGTTATAGCTCTCAGCAGGTTGCAGCCTGCGTACTGGTAAAGGACTGCACCAGTACAAGACCATTGTAAAAGGAGTTTCTAATTTGAAAGAAGATAGAGACATATTGCAGCAGGTGGTTTTCACCCACATTGGGTTTCCACCTTATATCTGGAGTTCTTTGATGTGACTGTCTGATTTTCTTGTTCATGCTCATTATTTACGGTATTGGTATGCAAAAATAATTCAAAGTATAAATAAGAAAGATTCGGTAAAAGAATTAGATAATACTGATTCACCCCCCCCTCTCAGTATTATTGTCAACACTTCTCCATGCAATGAATACTTACTAGAAAAATCCAAGCATCTGGCAGTACATTGTCCCTCATCTGATCTCAACTGGGTCTTTGACAGAAATGACATGCAACAGTTATCCATGAGTGAATCCTTAATTGTCTAAAATAATAGTTGTCACATGCATGCAAGCATTAACAAACTATATTTTATTATTTTAACAACTTGTTAAAATAATCTAACTAGACTTGACTAGATAGAACTAAGTCAACTGATTCTCTCATTATAGAACTCATACTTATTCCCTCAATCAGTGGAGGAAATTAAGGATAAATGCTTCAATCAGTGGGACAACTCATTGCATGCTCACAAAGACTTCAAATTCGAATTTCCTTAACTAATTAACTCAACTAAATTAATTAATTAATATTTCCAATTGTTGTTAAGACTAAAATTAATTTTACTCCCTATAGATAGACTAGGGACTTCTATAAATAGGAAGGGAACCAGAAATGCTATTTTTAGAACATCTATTTTTAGTAGTTTCACTTCTCACCCAATGTGGCCAATGAGCTCACTGGCCAAACTACTATTTTTAGTAGGTCTATTTTTAGCACATTCTAAATTTAACATTTCTTGTTGCACATTTTTCAACACCATTTTCATCGAATGCCTCCTCCATGCGATCCTTGTAGTTAATGAAATTAGAGTTGCCTTCCAAGGAATACTCTGGCCTTAGCCCGTTGAAGGTCATATTTTCAGTTCTTAAGAGATCTTGCTACACTGAACTGCAAATTTGAACCTCTTGATAAAAAAATTCGAAATTCATGCTCTAATGTGAATCCTGCTATGATACGATGTAGAAATTATGGTGTAGATTTGCAACTCATCATGAAATTTTTTCAAAATCATAAGACACAGACCTACTCTACTACTCTACGAAAGTTAACTCACAATTTAGAACAAAAAATTCAGACATGCAATAAGAAATAAAATACATGCACACAATACTTTTCATGGGGAAAGCAATCTTCTAATAACTCCAATGCCTTCTTGCATCAATCTTGTGAATATAGATGTATTACAATTGATTTATTCAACTATGCACAACCCGTAAGTGAATAACCTATCCCTCTACTCACTAAGAAGCTTAAACCCAAAAATTTTCAATTTTTGCCTCTGCTTGAGCCCCTATTTCCTTGTGCAATTGCTTGAGAAATTAGGCCCCTATTATTTAGGTTTTTTCCAAAATGGATTGCACAATTCCTAAAGTTGATCATGTGACTACATGCAACACTTCTACGCTCAAGACTAGTCTACAACTAATATTACACTACCTTGGAATCTCCACCATAGCTGGGGAACTCAAATTGTTTACATGCACTAGCAATTTTGGGATGATTGATCACTTAACTAGATGATCATTGCATTTGGCTGAAGTCTCACTGCACAACTAGCCTTCCACTAGTTCCTCCAACAGTTAGAGCTAGTTTAACAGAAAACAACTTGAGATAACTGATTTTGACTGCTACAAATTAGAAATCACACATGCTTAACTGAACTCTAACTCCTCCAACTCGAATTGATTGAGTAAAATGGGTGACACAAACCATGTCGTACAAGCTAATTGCATCCAAGTTGTCCGGTGATGTGGAAATTCAAATTTTCTCAATTTAATCAAGGAAAAATCAAATTGAGAATTTCTTGCCACATTTTTCAACAATCCTTCAAGTGAATCTAATCCATGTTGCCAATCTAGCACAACAATTTGCTAATAACAACAACCAATGTATATAAGTAGCGTTCAAAATAAATAAAACAATAAAAAAACAAATATTAAAACACAGTCGATGGAGACCCCGAAAAGTACTCCAACTATGTTACCACCCATTAACGTTCTTCAAAAGTTCCTCCATCGCTCCTCTCACGACGCACACCTCTGTTTTCAGCCTCGATAGCCCTAAATCGCATTAGTTGTTGTCAACCTCCATCACTCTACTTCCTAAAGAAACCATCAATAGCATAAAGACGAACCCCTAATCATATTAGATATCATTTTGGGATTCAACTGCGTTAAGTAAGTCATTCACGTATGACCATTTCCATGAGAGGTAGTCGTAACTGACTAATTTCTCATGATTTTTGAATAGTTCACTTAGCACTCATTGCATCGAGTGATGCTCACAGGGGTGAAGATGTGGAATTGAAACTAGTGAAATGTGGAGAACGAATCACATAGCATCAATCATCACTTCCGGGGCTTGCACCCGGTAACCAGGACTTCCTTGGAGGTCACCCATCCCAGAACCCCTAATCCTTTATTATTTTTACTAGTGCATCATATTGAGAATTTTAAGACAAAAGATTTATTTTGTCTTAAAATTCCCCTCCATGTAGTAGTCTAGAATGCAACGACATACTTTAGGAAATTGGTTACTAAATTATTGCCTAAGGTAAAAGAAGGTTTTAGTATGTAAAAACCTATCCTACATGGTGCATTTTGTTCAACCTAGTAATACATGACTAGGTGATCATTTTTTGGGTGATAACAGATTGTTGCCCAACATAAGAGTTTGAGGAGCACATCGTATGATGGAAATATGTTGTAGCTTCACTTTCGCAAAACACCGAAGGGAAGTCATAGGGAGAGATAGAGATCACTCAAGTAATAGGAAGTAGTGAAGTTGGACGGGGTGAAACCTACCTGCGAGATAAAAGTTTCCTTTATTGATGAGTACAAGATCTCAATAAGGCGGTGGATATATACCCATACCTACGAGATAACCGAGTACAAATGATAATGATGTGCCTAACAATCTAGGTGTGAGGTACATAGTACATGATACATGATATGCTAGCATCAATGGGGCAAAAAATGATACAATGAGATAATTAAGTATGTTGATATGAGGACATGAGACATAATTCCCCCACGTTGGTGTGGTGAAAGGGGAGGGGGGGGGGGGGGGGGGAAGGATCACAACCAAAGAAGCCCTGATGAATAGGAGAGGCATTTAAATATCTCAATGGACCATTTTAAATAGAGGTTCATGTTGTGAGTTATGCAATTGGCAGAAACAAAGCCATTCAAATAAAAATAACTTCTTATGAGGCTAGACCATAATTTTCTAACATCTAGGTATGTGAGGGGCTACCTGAAGAGACATCCCCTCATGAGGTCTAGAACATCTCACACACACCTCATAAAATCTAGGAAAATCTGTTCACTAAACCACCAAGTGTATGTTTCTTGATCGTGCGATAATGAGTTGAATTTGAGCATGTGAGAAAAAATCAAGTAAAAGGGAAATAATGATTCACTTTGCTTGATTAGAGGCACCAAGAAAGGATGAAAGATGAAACCAAGGTACACCATCCTCTAAACTACTCTCCTGGAATAAATGTGTTGATGTTAACAAAAGCAGGCCCACCAGAGTTTAGGCAATTATGAATCCTCAACAAAGGCACAAGGATCATAGTATTATGGCTAGTAACAACTAACACTGGGGATGACAATTGGAAGATATGGGGACTCATGGAGTTATGATTTATCTTGTTAGAGCATAACATGCAAGGTTGACCTCGTAGTGACTGACACAATTCCATAAGGGATGGTCAATTACTCAGACAGAGGATTTTCAAAGGCACATGAGGATAGATGGAGGTCAAATATAAGAAAAATGGGAGAAATACAACACATAGATGGATAATATATTGTAATAGGACTCAATGGGACTTTGAACAGACTCCATAGATGTAGGGGTGACTCATCTCTAATGCTTTGAAGAAAGGTGACTATATGATGCTTCCACATAGGAAAGGCCTGCCACGCACCATAATAGAATGAGTAAATAGTGACTACTCCTGATAGAACGTGACTCATTATTCTAAAATTTCAAAGGAAAAGTGGTACGAGAGTACATGTGACTCATATTAAGGGATTTGATTTAATGTGCCAAAGTGAGAACTCATAGAAAAAATGGCTTTGTGGCGACGTTTCAAATTACGAGAAACATGGAGACCCATTGTAGAGATCAGTGAGAGAATTCGAACAGTGCTGATGGTTTGTCAAACTAAGCTACCATTTACTCCTAATGGCCAAAAAAACTAGAGTTTTTCCTATAAAAGGGCTTCTTGCGCCCAATTCCAATTCATTTGTACATTTATTTGTTGAAGAATTTAGAGAAGAGTAAGAGGTACTAAATCTTGGTGAGCTCGCAGCAGAGTCATTGGATTTTGAATCTATGACTTAGTAGGTGGCCTTAATTGTCTAGAAATGGCCTTAATGCCTCTTGGAAGAATGGTTTGTCATGAAGAATTAAGGAAAGAAGGTTGTCCATTTAATTTATGAAAATATGTATGGAAAAGATACAAGTGAAAAGATGTTTATTTTTAGAATAGACAATATCTCCTATCTCTCTCTCATCCCAATCCCGAAATCAATAAGGAATATCGTTTAAATTTAATGCCCCGAGCTACATTTTTAAGACATAGTTAGGATTCTTAAGAAAATTACCCAAAACGTAACACAATTCTTGTTATTGTCAAACCTATGCATTAGGGATTTCTCTCACATCCACTTTAACAAGCATCTTTCCATGTGCTCAATATTCTCAATAAAAATAACATACTTTGTGGTGTTCATGAGTAATTTCTATTAAGTTTCTGCTTTTATGGATCTTGGGGAATTCCTAAACATAAACTTCTTAGACTAAATAAGAAGCAATCGATTTGTAATATTCTTTTTTTGTGGATATGGTTAAAGTGGACAGAATCTACCCATGGTATTTACCATGGTAGTTGCTCATGGCATTGACCCATGGTATTTGCCTTCGTTTTTCAAGTGAAAACAATAAAATAAAGTCTCTAGAGATTCAATGAAGCATATAAAAGGGGATAGCAGCCTAAAAATGTAATCATCGAGAGTTATTTATCTATTTTTCTTTTGTTGAGAGCTTATCAAGGCAAGTTCTAGTTGATCCCAAGGACGAAAACCCCATGGGAGTAATTTTTGTGGTGGATCCATCGAGGATCTAAGATTGTGCTTCAACATATTTAATTTATCTGTTGATGGGAAGCCATACATGCCAAGGCATGAGCTTTAGTAGTGCTTCTATGGGCATGTAATTTTCTTTAGAGTTATTTACATAAATAAGATGCTGCATTTTCAGATCTTTATTGTGTTCAGTGTTTCTACTGCACAAATTTTATTAGAACACCTACAATTTACCAGAAATTATTAAAATTTTGATGATTGGGAAATTACAGTGGTATCAGAGCTGTGCATCCCACCAGCATGAGGGTTTTATTGGAAAATTATAAATTATTTGCAGGGTTATTTGGAGGTTTCATGCAGGGAACTTTGGTGGAATTTATGCTCACCCTAGCAAACATTTCCATCTTTGATGGTATTTTGTATCATCCTAGTTGGTTCTATTTTTTGATTGATTGGAAGGAGAATTTTCCGCATTATTTTGAGAGTTATTATTTTATTACAAACAAAGGAGAAAACATTACTTTGCCAAATTTTTAGATTCGACCTAGGTCTGCTTTACCATATTTATTCATTCAAGTTTACAGGGTCGAGATCGAACCCCTATCAGATTTGAGGGTCTCTTTTCAATTGTATTGCAAGGTTGTGACATTTTTTGTAGGAAGTACTACCATCTTGACTATAATTTGATTACAAGTCTATAGAAATCCAACGGAAGAATTCATCTCCTTCTAGTGGGTCAAACACCAAGGTTTCAAAGGTAAAATTCTAAGCACAAGTATCATATCGAATTATATCTGTTTCATTTCAAGATCAATGGTATGAATATATTTTTGTAATCTGTATTGGAAAGAGGCTGGATCATTTAAATCTAAGGAGGAGACCCTACCTTTCGATGCCATTTTTAAATTTCTCATAGTTCTAGAGTGTCTCCTTGAAATAAATGTGGATTGATTTCATTGGAGGTAAAAGAGGTCAAATTGCAAAGGTTGGAAGGTTGAGTTTCTAAACTTGATCCCAAGGAAGAATATAAATTATTTAATCAAGCTCATCCTAGGATTGAGGTTGAACCCATAGCCAAACTTGGAGATTGATCACTTGGAGGCAACATTTCTTTTCCAAAGACTGAGGGTTTCAAGGGTCCTTACTCCACGCATTTTCCAGAATTCTTTCTCTTGTAGTGTTTTCTTCTCAAAGATGTACGAAAATAACCCACTTAAGACTGTGGATGATAAACAATATCAATAATATAAATGGCTGCTAAAAATTGTAGATCTGCAACAAATGATATAATCAAAACCTGCGAAAGTCCTAATCTATGCCACAATCATAGTTAAACAACAAAAAGAAATAGTAATAACTCAAATAATCCAATGGAAACTATATATACAAAGAATAGATTTTATTATAACACCTGTGAAAGGAACAAATAAATGTTACCTATCCCCCTCTATGGGATGGGTTCTTGGCTATCCTCAAATGTCTTCATCTTCTTTAGAGTCTCTCTCATCAATAATGTGAAAACCCAACAAATAAAATGTTTGAGCTTAATGGGAACTCAAATGGCAGAGAAATGGAGTGCATCAATGAAAATAATCAAAGTTACAGTAGTGAGTGCAACAATGAAAATAGTCAAAAGTGAATAATGAATGGAAAACCCTTCTATTTATAACAAAATATTGAGTTATCCTCGAATAATGAGCATTAATAAAATATTATTAACCCCATTCTTGGAATAACCACTTAGAATATTTTATTGTATTTGGTTAGGAGGGAAAAGGTATTTAGACTTTTATTTAGAAATAATAAATAAATAAATGATTTATTTATCATCTCAACAAATTGGTTAAGGAATAATAAAGAAATAATGAATTATTTAATTTGACAAGGAATAATAATTAATTATTCCTATAGAAAAATAAGATAATTAATAATTTATCTGTTGATTTTTCATAATTGGGTCAAATATGACACAGAATAATAATTGAACAATGGTTTAATTAATTGTACCTAGAAGGAAATCAAATAAATAGTGATTTATTTAATTATTATGCATGAGTTTAATTATAAATTACTTAACAAAGGTGGTTTATTAAGTATTTTTCATAGTGAAAGAAATTTTACTATTGTAAAATTCGCTTTACATTGTGTAGTTTGATCGATCTAGTAAATTAGGCATGATGATCAATATTTTGGTGATAATAGATTTGCCCCCAACGTACGAGTGTTAGGACGAAAACATATGACCGAACTGTGTTGTAAAGACACAATCACTACACAACAAAGTGGAGAGACAGAGAGAGAGAGCGAGACCAATACAACTAAAGCAGGAGGATAGGGACAGAGGGGGCAAGACCAATGCAAGTCACCTTTTATGTTGTGGTACCAAACCTCAATGAGGTGTGGGAAGCATACATATATCCACCGAGATAACTTAGTACAAAAATAATGGTGTGCTGAGAAACATCAAACTGTGCAATGAAGTACATGCTAAATGGTACATGACATGTTGTCATAACTTAGTCAGAAAATAATACAATGTGTCCCATATATATATTATGCATCTAGAAAAATATGAGCCAGGATTGAATATAATATGAACTGATTACATGAGATATAATGGCCCTTCCCTCAAAAAATGGGTTGGAGGGAGGGTAGAACAACCGAAGAAGCCCTGTTGAACAAGGAAGTGATCTGCAAAACTAAATGGATCATCTAAAGGAGATGTGCATGCTATGAACATTGTGATTCGTAGCAACCGAGCCCATTATATTTTCGGAACTACATATAAGACTCTAGTATAATAGGAATGCATCCAAGCATGTGGGGGGCTACCTGAAGGGCCATCCCCTCATGAGGTCTCAAACATCTCATGCACACCTAGAAACCACTGGTACAATTTGTTGCATCACTCGACCATAAAGTGTATCGATCACGAACATGAAACAACCAAGTCAAAGGGAAATAATGAGCCCCTCTACTCGATCCAAAGTACCAAACAAGAATGGAAGTTGGAACCAAGATACACCACGCTCTAGGTCGTTCTTATGGAATAGGTGAGGCAATGAGGATCCTCAACTAAGGTATGAGGGAAAATAGTAATGTGACTGATGGACTGACACTAGGTATAATGGAAAATGAGGGATTCAGGGACAAATAGACAACTTCCCTTGTCAGAGCATAAATTGCATGGTTGACCTGGCAGCAACTAACTCAACTCCGGATGGGATGCAGACAGTATGACTGGAGGCTAAAATGGGAAAGAAGGGATGAACGGTATCAAAATAAGGATGGAATACTGTGATATGATATAATGGGATATGAAACAGACTCCATGGATTCAAGGATGACTCATCGTGGATGCTCTGAACAAGGGTGAATCGATGACGCTGCCACACAGAATAGGCTGAGTGGGGACCATGAAATAATGAGTAAATGATGGTTACACATGATGAAAATTGACACGTGAGATGACAAGTTCCAAGGGAAGGTGGTCCCCAAATTACAAGCGTCTCATATGAAGAAATCCGATTTTGAGAGGCGACGAAGAGACCCTTCTTGGAAAAATGGCTTCCTAGTGAAGTTTCAAATCATCCAAAACTGAGAAAGACTCATTATAGCTCTCAATGAGAGATTTCCAATGATGTTGATGGTTCGTCAAGCTAAGCTACCGTTTGGTCAAAACGGGTGACAGAATCATTGTGGATTTTTCTATGAAAGGACATTTTCCCTCCAATTGGAATTCATTTTTTATGTGAGTTGTGGTAAATTTGAGAGGAGGAAAAGGCCCTAAATATTATGGAGATCATAGTGGAAAAACTGGCCATCAGAATCTGGATATGCAACTTTTAGGTAGTGGCCTTACTCATCTCTTCAATTTCAGTTATTTATTTCATGATTTTTGGCTCTTGACAGTTCCCTACAAGACCCTTGCTCCTCTTCACGGTCTAATCACACTTTTTGTGGCTAGAAGTGCAATTTGAATCACAGGAAACAAGTGAAAACCTGTGAGCTCACATTTTTTGGGCATAAAACTATGATTTGGGTCTGAAAAGAGGGGTGGTTTGCTCGCTTGGTGGGGGTTGTAGGTTGATTAGTGTGGACCAGTGTTTTCTTCTCTCAACTGACAAGACGTGGTGTTTTGCAGGCATGGCAGAGCTAAAAATCAACTAGTGTGAATGAGACTTGGATACCCTCTAATCCAAGATTCTAATAGATCAGGGGGTTCGAGGGGCATTGGTTTGCTATGGGGTTCTCAAGTTGGTAGAGAACCCATTGATGAGGGTAGGTGAGCCCTTGCTATTGAGAATTGTGAGCTATTGGGATCCAGACCATGAGGTATTTGTCGTGCAGGGGCACAATATTGAGATCACATTACAGGATATTTAGGGCTCCCTCCGCTCAGAGTGGTGGGGGATATACATCTGGTGTTTCCTTGTTGGAGGAACATTACAAAGTTTGTGGAGCATCATTGTCTACAGGATGTGCATGTGAAGGGCATGACTATCCCGATTGGTGATTTAGACCGGCTAGAGACATAGGTTGTTTTCGCAGCTATGCTACGGATCTTGGGCAACCATGTGTTCCACCACATCATTGGTGGGCAGATGATGCTAGTTGAGAGTGTTTTGGATAAGACCTACTATGGGTGGGCTGAGATGATGTTGTCGTCAGTGAAACGATAGTTAAGTATATGCAGGTGAGCCATGACTATGTTTCTGGTATAGTACTATGCGCATTCTTCTTTGAGAAGATACCCACCATCCTTCCTCATGTATAGATCTTATATGAGGGCCCATAGGAGCCCAGGATTCGCCAGCGGGGGCAGCTACTACAAAGAGGAGGACGGGGAGTCGGACGGGTATTCCAACCCGTGTTTTTTGCACATTGGGATTAGATGCCCCTCTAGATTGATGATTATCCTTATAGCAGGATGAACTATCAGGGAGATCCTGACTTACCACTTTCGCTCAGGAAAGTATGGGGACCAAATGGTATTGTTAAGTTGCTATTTTTATGGTGAATTTCATACTTTTATCACATGTATATGGTACTAAGTGTAATATATGTGGTATGCAGACATAGCATCGGTAAAAGCAGCAAGAAATGCAGGATGAGCCGCAGCGCCTGTGGCTGTCGATTGGGGAACATCGTCATCTTGTCAAGGTCCAAAGGATAGTGTGCTACTCATTTATCTACACCGTAGATGTGGGGCACTCTTGACCAGAGTTTCTGAGCATGGATGGCATGAGCTAGACAATCGATACGTATATGAGTGTAACAACCTTCCCTTAGAGTGGTGAAGTATCATGCGGCACATGGTGATGGCTGGTCATGCAGCACATGATCTACGTGCAGGTGGGGCAGAGCCTTTGGTACGTGATCCTTCGGATAGTGACTAGATATGGGGACATGTGGGTCCCTTTGATTTTGATTTTTGTAACATGTTATGGGCATGTCGGATGTATTTATAGCTATGGGCTCCAAACACTTATATGATGCATAATATTCTTATGCATTTTTATATGACGATGATGGTTTGCCATGTGTTTTGTTTATGGTTGTCTTCTGTGGTATACATGTGATAAATGCCAATCTAGAATGTTATTTGCAATGGTATCTACATAGTTATTTTCGGCTTTAGGAACTTGATGTTAGATGTGGAGCCTGATTATCTTCTATGTTCAAAGGTATCACCACATTGGACCCCAGTTCGGAATGGGGGTGGCAACGCCGCCCGTACAATATTCGCTGCAAGGGGGGTCCAGGGGGGGGATGATCTGATGGTAGAACTTATGTTTAGTTTAGGGTTTTTTTCCCTAGAAGGCAACCACTCTCTTTGTATGAGGGAATTGTATTTGAGGTTGTGTAATAGATGTGTATTCTGTGAGCAAGAAGCAAATAGGTGAGACTGTGAGAGAAAATAGAGGATATTACAGTGGATCTGTTGTAGGTTGTGTCTCTTCATTTTGCTGGATAATAGAAAGGAAGGACTGGATGTTCGGTGTGGACGTAGCGCAAACTGGGTGAACCACGTATATCTGTGCCTCTCTTGTTTTATGTGTTTTCTATGTTTATATTTCTGCAATATTTTATGTGTTCCATTGCTCCGTAATATATAATTTTCCAACACTTGACTAAAAGTAATGGTTTCAAATTCACATACCAATAGCTTAACACGTAGATATTTTCTAAATATGACTTGGTTATGCACATGATACACACCAATCAATTTCATGACAAGTAGCAAGGAATATAAATGAACATGAAGATGAAGGATGTGATGAGAAAGGGAATTGACTAACAAATCTATCACTGCATCATATTCGGCTTGGTTATTTGTGGCAGATCCCATGCACACGTCGTTTGGAAGGACTAATCTATGCAAGGGGGTAAAAATGGTCCAGGTTGTCGAGGCTATATTCCTAGAGAAGTGACTTGCACCATCAACATGACCGATACACGGTGTGGATGATGACTAATCTAAAAGGTACAAAAGATGACAGATGAGATGATGCATCCTACCTAAATTCATAAAAGAAATAAAGACATGCAAATCAAAGAGATAAGCTATGAGAAAATTTTATTTAGGTAGATTACATTGGGATTATTAGGAAGTAAATGGCCTTTAGAATCCTCCAAAAAGTATTCTGCCTTGCCTAAGTGCAAGGGTAATTAGGGTAGACATAGCTTCCATGATGTCCTCATCAAAATGGAAGATGTGCGAACGAGGGGAATATTGACTACATCATGCGGCGCGGTACCTAGTGCGTCAACCTAAGAAAGAAGGTTCACATATGCATCATATGGAATGGTAGATGACGAGATAGTAGATGAAGGATCTATGTATGTTGAGACCTAGGATTCTATCGAAAGAGGTTGAATATAAGCGTGCTCAGAAACCTCAGAAAGGATTGCCTACGAGGAACTCAAGGATGATGACAGGTAAAGGATATGGCCCATGGTGTTCATCATCTCGACATCTAGGGAAGGGATCACGATGGTGGGACCAGATTCCCCCTATTTTGGTTTACTATTGGACAAAAATCCACAGGAAGTAGAGAAGGTGATACATTATGAGTGGTCTCATATATGCAAAGCGCCTTAAGGAAATCATAAAATTCATTGAGATGAGGGCAACAATGGGAGTAGTCACCATGATGATCACACAGGACACAAGGGTGATTTTTGCGTAACATTGTGAGTTTCTTGGGTGGACCCTATAATTTAACATGGACTTTAGGATATTTGACTTAGGGAAGGTTTCATGAACCAAAGGCTTGAGATGAGGAAGCTCAGGATAATTATTGGTCGCGTGCCCCACAACTTTACACGAAGTGCACAGAGGTGATGAATTTGGGGTCTTGGGGACTGGAGGAGGTTCGGGAACCTTGTCCTTAGGTTCTTTCCTCTTAGCTTTTCCCCCTGTCCAGATGCTTTCACAACAGGAGTGAGTTTCTCTTGAGGTTGTGATAGAACTAAAGTAGTGGTAGGGGCCATAGGGACCATTTGAGCCAGGGTCAAAGCACGATAAGGTCTTAGCTTACCAGGAAGAATGCTTGCAGGGGGATCAATGTACCATAAGCCTAAATTCATGTTAGGAAGGACCAACGAAGCCATGACAGGGACATAAAATATTGTGGGAGGGGGAAATAAGAAACGTATTTGGCCTGCAAGGTAATGTCCCGGCGGAACAACTCCTAGATGGTTGAGACCTAGAGGAACAGTTCCTGGGAGAAGATAGGAGAGGCACCCACAAATGGAGGAGGTCCTGGGGGGTGAATTTTGATGGCTTGGCTGGGATGGTAACCGCATGGTGCAAAGGAGCTCATTGTGGATGAAATGTATGAAACTGCTTGAGGACGACCCGTGACGCTGAAAGATTTAGGCTCTAAGATGGGAGGGGGAGGACCAGGGAAAGAACCCAACAATGAGGAATATTTATAGACTCTCGATGAAACACTAGTGAGAGGAGTTTAAGACTTCTTATCTAACACTGATGAGATAATGGACTCGGGGAACGTCACGAATGTCGGCTCGTAGTAAGTCAACTGATCTATGGTAATGATCTTCCCTTCATGGGGGAAGCACATCTTGCGGAAAACTATAGATGCGACAGATGACATGGCATGTGTGTAACTACGACCCAAGAGAATGTTGTAATCTAAAGGGGCATCAATAACCTCAATATCTACATGGATAGTCTTTCTCGCAAGCGTCACTGGATAGTTACGGTACATGCTAAGAGATTAGGAGGAGTGTTTGTCCTAAGCATGCAAAGTGATGGTGGAGGGGGACAACTCAGGTGACTACATTGTTTTCCAAATGGTAGCGGACATCACATAGGTGGATGCACCATCGTCAGTGATGCATTGGGAGATGATGACATTACGGACTCGGACTAGTACCTAGAAAGCAATGGAGCAAGGAAATGGGGGATGTTCTGATGTATCAACTGGGAAGACAATCAAATGACCGTCAGAAGGATCTACTACACCCAAAGAAGTTATTAGAGATTTCTTTTGAGAAGGGCAAGACAGGAGTACATCCAGCGTCGTATGGAAGTAGGTGATTACACCAAGTCATCTACTATACTGTATGTATGGGAAACTCGGTTATAAGTCGTGTTATGGCATAATGGTCCCTTTGGGATCTTGGGAATTGCCTCAGCTTTAGGTTGAGGGATCTGTAATAGAACATTTGATGTCGTAAGAGGCTTAGTAGAAGCTTTGGCTTTGGACTTAGTGGCGGACGAAGTTGATGGCTTATCATATTGACGAGATTGAGTTTGCAAGTTGATATCAGAGGGATTAACCTCATCAAAGCTCATCATGAGGATCTGGTAGTGACCAGGACTAGAAGGTTGGGGAGGGGGGGCTGCTTGACCTGGGTGAGGTTGAGAAGAAACAAATCCTTTTTGAGGGAAAGGATTTGTAAGCACTGTCGGTTGAGATGGTGTAGGATTCTAAGGCAATTGTTGCCTCTAGAAGTTGCTTGACCTTCCGACATTTGGCGCATTTGGAGTAAGATAACACACTCATGTGTATAATGGCCATGTACACCACAACATGCACAAGGCTTGTTCATGTGAATAACCTTGTCTTGCTTGGGTTGGCTTCCCTGTTGCTAGTTGTTGGTGTTAGGCTGGTTCCCCTGGGATTCACTAGGTTGATTACCTCGATTACCTTGGTTACCCTTGTTACCCTTCCCCTTATTATTTTTTCTTCAAATTTTGGGGATTGGTTGCACTTTGGTGTGAAAACACCTGACCCTAAGGGGGCAGTAGCTGCGGGGGCTGAGGATGCATGGGAGGTTGCGGTGTTAATGCTTGAGGGGCTGGAGTGGTCGATTGTTCATAAGGAGGAGCAATGGTTTGGTAGATAGGTTAGGGCCCTGAAAACATGTTGCTAGCAGGAGGGGCATAAAAGTTGGAGGAATTGGTGCCCCCCTGTGGATGGCCATAACTTTGTTGAGTATATGGGGAAGGATGTGAAAGGGTTCCAACAATATGTCGGCAACGTGAGATTTCCCCGGTGCATTGGAACCTCCAGGATGGGGAAGGTTTGGAATGACAGTATATACAGAACTAGATTGCACATAAATCAGGTCATATCTTAGAGCTTTTTGGAGAGCTTATTCCTCAGTCTGAGGAAAATGGGATGTGGCATATTTTCTAATGGGTGCTAAAAATCTCCTGAGAAACCAATCTAGATAGACACGGTCTTCAAGGTGAGGGGCACAACATGTGCTCCTCCTTCTACGCCACTCTTGAACATGGTCGGAAAGGCGAGTGGCAAAGTACTGATGAAATGAGGTCAATATCTTTTTACCAATGTTGTATCAGAGAGGTGGCTAGAAATATGAGATGAACAATTAGCAAGCGTCACGAAAACGGAATGAAATGTGGCAGGCTAGTCTACATACCATTTTGTAGCATCTCTAATGAGTGTGCATTGGAACAGCCAAAAATGAATGAATTCATCGGTAATGGAGTTGGATGAACACCACATGTGGAAGGAGCGAACATGATCGGTAGGATCCTCTCCAGAATTACTCTCAAAATTTGGGATATTTGAGGAAAGCTTAGTTGGCATAGCATGCCAACCAGCATCGTGGTGTATTGGGTTGTTTATCAACTGGCTAAAATCCAAGAGAATTAAGCTAGCCATAAAAGGGAGTAGGGAGTTTTCTGAATGGTTCATGAGATTGCTCCTCTAGATGTGATCACTAGGGTAGAACTAGAGCCAACACTAGGTTGGGTTCCTACACCAGTTGTGGGTCCAAACTTGGTGACAATATGTGGTGAAGGAGGCTTGGAATCAGATGAACCAGGAGAAGAGTTGATATGGGGACTTAGAGGGCTATGAACTCGAACCTAGTGGGGAGGAGTAATATGCCCGAGTGGAAAATGGGGATGAAGCTATAAGAGTCTCTGTGACAAATGCCTTGGTGGCACAATGGTGGTAAGACACAAGTGACATGAAAATGGTGAAGGGAGATCAACAATATGACTTTGTCTCGATGAGGGGAGATAAATTTATTATGTTCAGTCTTGGCTTGGGGGTGTAAATCAACCGCCCTTCGCTTAAGGTGTGCTTGTGTGTGCAAGTGTATTTATTGATTAAGCCCAGATCGTGTTTGTAAAAAAGAAAAAATATTGTTGAAAATAAACTAAAATTAACAATAGTAAATGAACAACAAAACCATTAACTAAACCCCACCTAAACTGAATTTGCAAACACTGTGTTGGTTGGTGGTGAAATCGACTGAAAACACACTAAAAAGTTCAAGGGATCTAAGTGTCAGTGTGACTGGGATGAAATGACACTAGCCTACTAGAAAGTGGTGCAACAACAACAAAAAACCAAAGAGGAAGATCGCTACAAAAAGATAGGGAGATGGGTGTAAATCCTAGGTAACCGATGGGACCCTAAGGCCAATGACTAAACAAGGTTTAATATGAAACCATGGATGGAAACAACCTATCTTTGTAGATCTGAAAGAAAATGGTATAGATCTAGAAAATATGGCTGAAAATGCTGGAGAAACTCAGAATTCTTACTCAGCTAAACTCCTCCTATAAAGGTGGTATTGTACTAGAAGCCCTAAGGGCATAAATTCCACTTTGACGAGTAAATCAAAGTATATCAAGGCCTAAGCAGGATGAGACAGAGGTCAAACAACCCAACACGTAGCTCTCGACAAAACCTAGAAACAGATCTGATAAAAACCCAGAAACCCTAAAATCGCTGGTACTAACCTATTTTAAGGGGGGCTCATAGTTTTTGGGGTGAAATATGCACTCTAGACTCGAGATGGCACTTTTTGGGTTAAAAGGTGTGATTTCTGATCCTTGATTCCCAGTCAGAAAAACTACCGTCTCTGTTGCAGCTTGTTCTTGTGACATGTGGAAAAGACCAAAAAACTTGTAGAAGTTAGAAATTTGACATATCTAGTAAATAACATTAAGAGTCTGAACAAATAAGAAACCCTAACCTGAAAACTGAAGGTCACCCAAGTTTCTGGTTCTGAAGTAAAAAACCAATGGAGTTGCCAATTTTGTTGTAGTGTTTTCATCTCAAAGATGTATGAAAAGAACCCACTTAAGACTGCGGATGACAAACATTCTGAACAATATAAATCTCTACTAAACATTGTAGACTTGCAGCAAATGATAGAAGCAAAACCTAGCAAAGTCCTGGCCTATGACACAATCATAGTTAAACAACAAAAAGAAACAATAATAACTCCAATCATCCAATGGAAGCCAGATATACAAAGAATATATTTTTATTATAACACCTGTGAAGGGAAAAAATAAATTTTACTAGTCCCCGTCTATGGGATGGGTTCTTGTCTATCCTAAAACGTCTTCATCTTGTGTAGAGTCTCTCTCCTCTATAATGTGAAAACCCAACAAATAAAATGTTTGAGGTTAATGGGAACTCAAAGGCAGAGAAATGGTGTGCGGCAATGAAAATAATAAGAGTTATAGCAATGAGTGCAACAACAAAAATAATCGAAAGTGAATAATGAATGAAAACCCCTCTATTTATAACAAAATATTGAATTATCCTCGAATAATGAGCAATAATAAAATATTATTAACCCTATTCTTGGAATAACCACTTGGAATATTTTATTATATTTGGTTAGGAGGGAAAACGTATTTAAACTTTTATTTAGAAATAATAAATAAATAAATGATTTTTTTCATTAGAGAAGGTTAGGGATAATATAATAATGATTTATTTATTTATTCCTAGGGTTGTCAATTTGACAAGGTTATAATTATTGTGTTAATTAATTTTCCTAGGAAATAATATAATTAATATTTTGTTTTGATTTTCATAATTGGGTCAAATATGACAAGGAATAATAATTGAACAATGGTTTAATTAATTATTCCTAGAAGAAAATAAAATAAATAGTGATCTATTTAATTATTCTTCATGGGTTTAATTATAAATTACTTAACAAAGGTGGTTTATTAAGTAATTTCTCACAATGAAAGCAATTTTACTATGGTAAAATTGACTTTACATGGTGTACTTTGATCCATATAGTAAATTAGGCTAGATGATCATTTTTTGGTGATAACACTTTCATCAAAGAGGACCGAGTAAAACAGGGAGAGACGGCGAAATATTTTTTCTTTAGCTAGTGAATCTGAGGGCCATTAAGGATAGAACCAATAGCCATAGGCATAGATTGCATCAAAACACTCTACCGGCATTGCTGAGCCGTGGATCAGGTCAACAGTGGTCTGATCCACCATTTCACCTTCCGGGAGGCACCTCACCATGAAAGGGAGTATTCAATTCACTAGAGCAAGGAGGTCGGCTGAAAGTCGCATAGACCCATCGAATCAATCGCATGGGACTATACCACTGACAGAAGGGAATTTAAGGCACTCATAACCAAACAGTTGCATTTCTGATCTAAAGGGTGATGTTTCTCAATAGAAGTCGAGGTCGTGAGGACGGTAATTTTGTGTGTTAAAATGAACACCGAGCCATCTAATGGTAGAGGTGTTAGATTGGTTTCAGCCTCTGATTCGTTTCAATGGAAGGCAAAAGGAAGTATGGGTGTTGCATGCTAATTGGTTGATATATCCTGAGCATTGGTCGCATTACCAAAGCACTATCACAACAACTGTCTGAGCAGAGAAAGGAGTTGAGCGTCCCCATATATGTTCCAGGTGAAAGGAAGTGGACATATCCTGGGAGTTGCACTATCACCACAAGCCTCTAAGGGTAAGAAGGAGCTGAGCAAGTTTCATAGGCTTTGGTTCTGGCATTGACAATCAATTCATTACAGGAGCCAAATTTTTCATCACTCTTAATAGCAGAGACGATTATTTTTACCGTAGCGTCGGCCAAGGAGCCAGCCATGGTCCTCATCAGCTGCATGCCAAAGTAATTTTGTTTTATTACATTATATAAATTGATCTCACTACATCAATATCACTCACACATTAGTCATAGAGGCAAAGACACTATGTTTTTGCGGAATCGAGTAAATTATATTTCATCAAAAGATTTCGTGGTGGGTCACCATAATTAAATAAAGTAATGTTATGCCTTTTTTCATTATATAGTATGTTGCATTATGTGGTTGGATTGGTGTAGAGGTTTACCATTGTCGAATATAGTCTTATGCCTATACACATCAAGTTCAATGTCGCACATGATCCATTGATCACTCGCAAGGGCATAATTATTGGGTCCACGGACTCTTGATTAGCTTATGAAGATCTAAGTCTTTACCTGAAAACTTATTCTCTTTCCATCTAGACAAATTTTCCGCTCAAAAATCTCAGTGTGGAAGCATGAAAGATGGTAGGTTATGGACTAAACCATGTTTATAGTTTTGAAAATTTTGATTGGTTTTAGCATTTGACAAGGGTTTTGTCAAATTTTGGAGTTTGACGATAGAAAGGAGATTTTTGTGTTAAAAATAAAAGGGGGGAATAAGAAAGGAAGGAGGTGGTACAATCATCTTACTATTACCAATCAAGTTTGTATTTACCTTATCTTGGGGCGAAATCCATTGAAGAATTAGTGTATTCATGCTTTGGTATCAGGGGACATGGGACTTTCCCTATAAAACACTCATAAAATTTTGGACAAAATTCTAGATAGAATAAAAGAAGCATGGGGCCTTTTCTTAGCAATACCACTTTATAATAGAATAGCAAGTCTTTCTCAAAAATGGCCTATGCCATTATGCAACAAAAATTCCCATGGGAAGTGAAGGAAGGACAAGGAAGAGGAGCTAAGTTCTTCACACTTGGATCTTAATTGCAATGAACAAAGTCAACCATAGACCTTTAGAAATTGAAGGAATTAGACACATGGCTCTTAGAGGTGGGGCAACCAGAATGGAGGAAACTCAGTTGGAATCTCAAGCCATCTATGCTTGCATTAATACAACCCATACTCTCAAACCATCCTTGTGAAGAGGTCAAGCTCACAATTGCTTCTTGTCTCAACAAGATCATAGCTTTAACATCCCGAGTATTGTCTTACAATAATGATCTTATGAGGGAGATATTGTAGTTGATAGTGGAAGGCCTTAAAGGGTTGAAAAACATCATGCTTCCTACCTTTTAGAACTGATGTTGAAATTTTAACAGTCATGGCAGAATTCAACTTTGGCACATTTATACTGAATTCGGAATGTGATGAGTTGATCTTTTTGTTCCTCCACAACTTTTACACTAGTATTACATTGGCTCATTCAGACCATGTCAAAACAAGCATGCAAAAGATTGTGTCTATATAATTAGAAGGCCATGCTCACATATGCAAGATACTAAGATGTAAATTGTTAACCATTTGGAGGAAGGACCACAGGGATCCTATGTTCTAGTCGAGAAGTTTGTCAGGAAAAACATAAAATTACTCAAAAGGGTGCTCACTACGAAGGAGTTGATAAGGATTGATGGAGGAAGCAAGAAGTAAATATGGATCAATAATGAACTAAGGATGAGAGGACTATGATTTATCTGCAAGGGACCTTGGGCCCTTAACCATTCATGTCTAGGTGATAGGAGGAAACAAGGGTAGATCGTGAAGATTCATCCATAGTTTGTTTCACCAGTTTTTAGAAGAAAACCTATGAAGGATCCAAGCAGTCAAGTACAAATGGTGAGCAACAACACCATGTTTTTTAGAGAAAATTACAGGATAGGTTGATGATAATCAATCAACTTGACAAAGTAAATCATGAAAGGAAGGAGGGAATTCCTCCTAATGATGAGGTAGTTGAGTTTATAGATATCCAGGAGGACATCCATAAAGAGTATGGGCAATCAGGTATAGATAGCAGTCCACCAATACATCCATGTTTGACAATCAAAGAGGGTGGACAACTTATCCCCACATGTGAAAAAGGCCAGGAAGAAGACATTATATGAGAACCAAATGAGGAGCCAATAATAATCAACTGACATGATGAGCATGATCATGCAGGGTATCATGACGAATATAGTATGCAGGATAAGCCACTTCTAGAGGGTCAAACAAAGGTTCAAGTTAAAGTTGTGGTCATGGGGCATCCTGTGCAGTCAAATATAAAGACAATTTGCAGGGCACAAGAATTTCTAGTAGAGGAATTTTGGGAAAGGATCATGCATTTCAAGACAGATCTTACGAAGTTGAAGTAAAGAGACGGGGCAGCCTGAGACACTATCTTATAGGAGAATAGAAAATTTGAGAACCTCATAGGGGTATGTGTTGAATCAATGATCCAGTTGTCTAATGTTGAGGAACGACTCAAGTCCCTTACAAGGCAGGAAGAGGAGTGCATTTTGGAGTTGTAGAGTAGCCCTCTACAAGAGTGCATAGATAAGGCTTGCAACTCTAACAACCTGCCATTATACATTGGGGATAGCAAGGAAGAGTTATACAAATGGATCATGATGGGTGATCAGGTGGAGCAACATGAGTTGAGCATTAGTCAACATCAGCATGGTAGATTTATTCCATGTGTAGGGATTCATGCATTATATAGTTCCCATGAGATGGATTTACAAGAGATTATGAGTTGAAACTCTATTGACGGGATACTCTTAGCCAAGGGCATATTGGAACTTGGGCCCTCAAGCACAAGCAATGATGGAGGGCTGAGGTGGTGTCATAACCAACATGTCCTAGGACTTAGGTGGCATTGGGATCTAGGAGAATCCATTCGGGGTAGGATTGACCAAAGGATTGTTTTGGATTCAGGTATCGAAGGATCCATTCATGATCATTTAGAATGGAGGCATGGAATAACACATTGGGTTGTATGGGATCTTGGTATCAATATACAAATGCTTCTTTTGTGGATAGAAGTGGATTACCTGAGGGAAAACAATCTTTGGGTGGGAATATTTGTAATATATATATATAGATAGATAGATAGATAGATATATATGGATATGGTCAAAGTGGATGGAATCTTCCCATGGTATTTAATGTGGCAGTTGCCCATGGCATTGGCCCATTGTCTTTGCCTTTGTTTTTCGAGGGAAAACAAGAAAATAAAGTCTCTAAAGAGTCAATCAAGCCTATAAAAGGGGATAGGAGAGTTATTTATCTATTTGGCTTTTGTTATGAACTTGTCAAGGCTAGTTCTAGTTGATCCTAGGTATCAAAACCCATGGGAGTAATTTGTGTAGTGGATCCATCTAGGATCTACGATTGTGCTTCAATATATTTAATTTCTTTGTTGATGGGTAGCCATACACGCCAAGGCACGGGCTTTAGTAAGTCTTGTGTGGGCATGTAATTTTGTTTCTATTTATTTAGATAAAGAAGAGGCTGCATTCTTAGATCTTTATTGTGTTAGGTGTTTCTAGTGCATGAATTTCATTAGAACACCTAGGGTGTACCATATCTCATTAAAATTTTGATGTTGGTATATTACAAGATTCAATCATGCAATATTTGCATGTTAGTGGAGCCCTAGAAGCCAAGTAGACTTTCTTCATGGTTTTTCTAATATTTTGACAAAATTATCACCATTCAACAATGGGGTTAAGGTCCATTGCAATTTATTCTTTTTAAATGAAATAGTCAATGAACACTACTTCCATAATTAAGGATAATTTGTATAAGTTCAAAATATAGATCCAAATATGCATATACCAAATAAATGGCTAACATGCATGCATATACGCGTAGTAGTTATATTTCTCATAATGCATTTTTAATGGAGGATTAGAAAAAAACTATATTCCATCATTCCCAACATAGCTTCATCTACAATATCCTAGTACGAAAGAAATAACCAAAATTGCTTCTCTAGAAGGCTTTGAGAAGACAGAAACTTCGAAACCAAAGACAATTTCAAGAGGAGCGACTGCTTTTAGGAGGTAATGAGACAATAGGTATTTTACTTGAATTTCTATTAAAGTTTTCAATATTGTGACGAGGGATTTTCTTTGTTTTTAAGTATTTTTAGAAAGTATTGACATCTTGAAAATAAAAACAGAGATGTAGTGAGAGTAAAAATAATTGGGAAACAATCATGAGATGTCATGGCTTATTGAGAAGGACATCATAGCTTGCTTAGAAATATTTTTGAGTTTAGCACACTGATAAATAAATTTTAAAAAATGGTATTTTGGACAATAGCTTGGCAAGGCCACAATAAGTGGTGTCTAAGAGGAGTTATGGCCACAATGCGTGGGTGTCTGAGAAGAATAACTCCTTTGAAATAGTACAGTGAGTAGTTGTCTCTTTAAAAGTCTATGTACATTATTTTTAATGCAAGGACAATAGCTTGGCAAGGTCACAATAAGTGGGTGCCTAAGAGGAGTTATGGCTACAATGCATGGGTGTCTAAGAAGAATAACTCCTCTGAAATAGTACAGTGACTAGTTGTCTCTTTAAAAGTCTATGTATATTATTTTTAATGCAAGGAAAATAGCTTGGGAAGGTCACAATAAGTATGTATCCTATATAAAGGATAAAGACTCCCCATTGAGATATATCGAGTCTTATTTTGTAATCGAGCTCTGCTCTGTTGGAGGTTGGCCCCTCAAGGAGGCAAGTGAACACTGCTTTCATCTCTTAATAATAAAATACTTGTTGTTTTTCTCATTTTGTTTTATGTTATGGGTTGTATTTCTTTGAATATTTGGTATTCTAGAATTTCTCGCAAATCAAGAGCATAACAATTTATGGGTGGTACATGGAGGCTTTTCCAATGGTTTTTAAAACTACCATTCTCCTTCAACATACCATGTGTGGTTCAACAAGTGTAAGGTTATGTTATGATTGTGACACATTGTTAATCTTTGAAATATCTTGCAACCTTTTCTTTGCGAAGTATACATGAATTTGATCATCCCATCACATTTGTCTTTCTATAATCCTTGGATTTACTTCCGACATGTGAATGGATTTTATTGAGACTTGTATATTGAAGATGCCAACTATTGACATGATTTTAATGGTGTCTTGTGCTAATAATAACAAATCATGGATAAGCTTACATAACACAATGCCTTAATTTGTGGATGAGATCATCAAGGCTACCTTTATTCATGAAATGAATATGGTACTCTGCATGATTCGAGTCATAATTTTCTAAACGATAATCACAAAAAGTTAAAAATGTACCTTATTTTTAAAAACTAGAAATATTTACATTTTTCACTTTAATTAGAACAAAGATTGTTTTTAAAAATATTTACATTTTTCACTCTAATAATAACAAAGATTTCAAAAAAAAAATTCCGCCCAAGCAAAATAACTCTGCCCCTTTGCGCGTGAAGAAATCCAAGAAGAAGACTCCTCTATCACATTGCGCGTGCAGAAATCCCAGCAAAGTTTTTTTCTTTTTTTTCCTCTTTCTTAGGATAAAAAAGAGTAATTCGTCTGCCCGGCTATGCGAATATATCTGAGTAGTCATCAGTAAACAGGGAAAAAAAAATATATGAGGGTTTGAATTGTGTTTTGATGGTGGAAATGGACTCAGCACCATCAAAAACATTTTGAAGTTTAACAATTATAATTTGGATTTACAAAAATCCTTGCCGGATTTTCTCTAAATATAATCGGAATTTCCATAACTTTCCGGGCAACTCCTCCGCCTTGTTAGACTACGAGATTTTTAATATTAGAAATTTATATACTTCAATTTGAAAATTTATATAGAATGATAATTATTGCACTTTTATCTTTAACATTGATATTAAAATAAATTATTAATATATAATTTTTTATCTTTTTATTTTAGTTTTAGAATATATTTTATTAATATAAACACTAATTCGGTACATAAGATAGTTGAGACTGTATTTAGATAATTAATATATAATTTAATGTTATTTTTTAAATATTTTTGTTATGAAATTTTAGGGTGGCAGCTTTGGTCCCTTGCCACCTCATTTATGATTTTTTTTTTTGATATTTATAATGAGGGGGTTGTGTTTATATTTTTAGAAAATAAGGGTCACTGGGAAAATTAACGAGGCCGCAATTTCAACCAATTCTGGGAGCTAGGTTTATGCCTCGAGGTCGATCAAATTGTAGGACACTTAAACATGGCCCACACACCAACTTTGACCAAAACTTTGACTGGCCCATTCTCCCTCATACGAGCTGAGATTGACGAACTGTTCACATCTCCGCCGATCAGGACGACGAGATCTACGCTCTAGTCCTAGGTCAAATTCATTCTAAGCACTTTGATTTTCGAGCATTCATAAGCCCTCTTTGTCCTATGTGTCTCTCTAGAGCCACCTGGATCACTCCTTGATGTTGCTGAGGTCATTATTTTTCTATCAACATTTTCCAACATTTTTAGGTTCTTAGGGTGTTGCAAGCCCACGTGCAAGTTAGAAAGTTTTAAAAATTTTTGGATAATACTGCAATTGAGAAGATATTTTTAGCAGCTTGGATCAAAATATCCAAGTTACTTATGGCTCCTTTATTTATCATGGAAATGGACCACGTTGGATTCTTCATTAACATCTTTGTCTTTAAACCCTTGTTTTTTTGTTCGAGTACTTTATTTGTCTTCTTTAGCCTAGAGTTTTTGTGATACCAATAATACATTCACTTTAGTATCTTATGATTGTTTTCTTTGATATTCTCATTTTCCCCTTTCACATGTTTCTCTAGGATATCTAATTGAGTTATTTCTTCTTTTAATTTTATAATATTATCTTTATCCCTAGAAAAAGTTAAATCATTATTATGCATAGGATTGTGAATGGTAGGTGTTGGAATATCACTGTTGAAAGTACACTCAAGAGTAGTAGAGGGATCCTTCACTTTTTCTTTTTGTGTTTCTTGATCCAAACAATAAAAAAAAATAGATATGTTTCCAAATTCCATTGACCATTAGACTTTAGGAGAGGGATCCTTTACCTCTTATTTTTGTGGTTCTTGATCCAGACTATCAAAATAATAATAATAGATATGTTGCTAAGTTTCATAGACCTTTAAACCTTTTCTTTCAGGATTTGTCGCTAATCTTTATGATTCTTTTAGCTCTGCAACTTTCAAATTCTCAAATGAAACAACATTGTCTACTTTTTTCATGCTTCATGTGATGCTTCTACATTTGTTTTGTCTTCCGGTGTCTTTGTTCCTTACAGAATCTTCCTTTTAATGCTCTTTTACTTCAGTTCATATATCACAATGGTTTTTTTTGTAATTTCCCGTGGATTCTTCATAATTGCTTTTGTCACCTTTCTTTTTGGTTCTAGCATGATCCTTTTTATTCTTCTTCCTTTCATATCTTATTTTCAACAATTATCCTTTCTGAAGTAGCATTGATTTTATGGTATCTTCTATTTCAGTAGCATCTTTGTCTTCCAATATCATCATAGACTCTAGTATTAAAATTTCTTTTGTCTCTATGATTTCAATGTCCTCTCTCTACTAGAGTTTCTTTGGCTTATTTATTTTCTTCTTGAGGGTAAGGGTTTGAAAAAACCCTACCTCTCCTTCCTTTTCTCTTTGGACAAATTTTTCTTCTTTTAATGCCTCAATAAAATAATTTATTACTAGACAAGGTTCCCAATTGTCACTTCTTAATTTTTTTTTCCTCAACAAGAATTTTGATTAACCCAAACTAATATAAGGCTTTGTCAAGATTCCTAGAATTCTTCTAGATATTAAATGCCATTATTTTAGGGCTACTGATCAACTAGTGGGCTAAAATTATCTCCTTCCCCTTTAGAAAATGCATCAAAATCCTAATATGGTAGAAAAAAATAGTTTCATACCTACCTTCATAACTAATAAATCTGTAGAGAATGAATAATCGCTCCTTTTACATTGTTACACTATATAGAAAGTATACTAGATTGTTAAACAAATAGGGTGCATCAAAATATTTTTGGAGTGTCGCAAAGGGCAATATACATTTCTTATCTCCTCTAAAATACAATATACATTTATTGTGGTGATAGTAACCATAAGATTCTTAGAACTAGTGGTATAGTGTTTGGTCATGAACAAATATGTGGAAAAGAAATCTAAATCTTTCGACTCACTGGCATAAAATAGTTCATGGGGCCGAATAAAAACTTCAAGGGACATGTCAAGGATCTCTGGTAAAATGGGGTTAGTAGCCAAGGGATACCTTTCAAATAATTTAAGGAGAGTAGTGAATATTTAGAGGAGGCCAACTTAAGAAACCATAAGCAAGAGAAGGGGGAAAGTATCTAACAAATATGGTGAGAGTAGGCATCAAAATCCCCATCCTTGAATGAAATGGTGGTTTACACAGGGCTCATGAGGGAATATGGGATGGAGGGTAGATTGGCATGGTCAAAAAATGAGAGAAGGGTTTTATCTACTAAAGGAATATGGTATGGAGGTTATGTCTAAGTTCAAGGAGGCCTTTAGCTTTTTTGACCAGGACGAAGGTGGATGTATCACAACAAGGGAGCTTGGGGCAGTAATGCATTCTTTGGGTCGAACCCCCAATGTATATTGGAAGTGGTCCAAATGTTTTATATTCAATAATATAGTGCCAAATACAATAAACACAAAAGAGTAGTTCTAATTTGCCTGTAAATGGAACATATTAAATACACCATTCCAAATTGATTTTACTCTGGAGAATCAAAGAAATAGATGATTCTAGTCATCCATCGCCTCCATACAGAGTAAACAACAACCAGGCCCACCCTATCCTTTACGACACAAATTGTCCCATGCCAACATGAAGCCGGAAAGATACATTTATTGATATTCTTAGGCAGAGCGAAAATATGAAGCCAATATACAAAGATGCTCTGAAGGACTACTCAAACTAGAGTCAACTTGCCTCCTAGGGAGAGCCTCTTGTGTGCCCATGATAAAAGTATACAATGGATTTTCTCTATAATTCAGCTCCAATCCTTAATTCCATAAAAATTGGGTTGGAGCATAAATCTAAGATATTTAAAATCAACATCCAATGCAGTGGAGATAACACCAAAAATATGATAAATATCCAGTACCAATGCATCATTTGGGTAAGAATAAATCATATGAGATTTAATATTATTCCTAAGGAGTCCACAGATCGATCAAAAGAGGTCAATCTACCAAATAGTAACACATCATCGACAAAAATCAAAGGAGTAATTTGACTTGTCTACCTACACACATGCAGCCAAAATTACATTTAATCCATCTACCTCAACACCTACAACCAAAGTTACTGCCCTTGTGAATTTTGTGACTAATTCTTCGAAAATCCAATCTTTTATTCTCAATGTCTTCTTCTCACAAAAGTTATCATAGATATTCTAAAGTAGGCATATTGTCTACTAATGAATATTCTGTAATTTGCCTCCACCATCCTTGTAGAAATTATGGTGTAGAGTTGCGACTACTCATGAAGTTTTAATCAAAATCATAAGACACATGCCTACTCTACTGCTCTCCGGAAGTTAATTCACAATTTAGAAGCAAAATTTCATACATGCAATACGAAATAACACACATGCACACAAAAAATTTCCTAAGGAAAACAATATGCTAAAAACCCCAATGTCTGTTTGCACTTATATGATCAATAGAAATGTATTGCAATTTATTTTCTCAACTGAGCACAACCTACAAGTGAATAACTTGTCTCTCTGTTCACTGAGAAGCTCTAAGCCAGACTTAGTAAATTTCTACCTCTCCTTGAGCCCATATTTCCTTGCGAAATTCCTTGAGAAATTAGGCCCCTATTATTTAGGAGTTTTTACAAAATGGATTGCGAAATTCCCAAGGTTGATCATCTGACTGTATGCAACACCTATACACTCAAGGCTAGTCTACAGTTGATGTTACACTACCTTGGAATCTCCACCATAGCTGGGGAACTCGAATTCTCCATGCATTAGCTATTTTGGGTTGATTGATTAGTTAACTGGATGATCATTGAGTTTGACTAAAGTCCCACTACAGAATTGGCCTGCCACTAGTTCCTCAAGCAGTTCAAACTAGTTTAATCGAAAATAACTTGAGATAACTGACTTTGATTGCTAGAAATTAACAATTGTACATTCTTAACTGAAATATAACTCCTCCAACTCAAATTTATTGTGTAAACCAGGTGACACAAGCCATGTCACACAAGTTAACTGCATCCAAGCTGTCTGTTAATGTGGAAATTCAATTTTTCTCAATTTAATCAAGGAAAAATCAAATTGAGAATTTCTTGCTACATTTTTTAAGACTCCCTCTCTACAAGAAAGGGATTATCAACCACCCCTATCCTACACCTAAGGAATTTGAACTTCCCTCTTGACAAAGATTTTGTCAAAATGTCAACATCTTACTCCTCTATCAAAATGGAGTGTAGCAACATCATCTGCCTCTAGACACAGTCTTGTAAATGGTGATATTGGATATATATATGCTTGGATTGATCATGAAATATAAGATTCTCAGAGAGATTTATGCAACCCTGACTATCACAATTGGATCCACCATCTGACCAAATAGTCCAACAAGTATCTTTCTCATCCATATCTCCTCACATGTTTCCTGACTTGCAGCCATGTTTTATGCTTCTGTCTAGCTGAGCACCATAGATCTTTGCTTCCTGTCGTACCAAGAAACAACTACAAACCCAACACTAAAAATTACACTTGATGTACTCTTTCGCTCTAATGGACTTCGTGCCCAACTTGCATCTGTGAAGCTGCATAACTTCACTCCCTCTGCTCATCTATACCATAGCCCAAACTGGGTAGTGCCTGTGAGGTACCGTAAAACATGCTTAGTTGCCTTCCAAAATATTTGGTTGACCTAACCATATCGTGTCTTAGCTCTTTGACTGCACATCACATATCTGGTCATGTGTTCACAAGATACATGAGTGGACCCACTAGTTGTCAATAAATGGTAGCATCCACTTCACCTGAAGTGGCATCCTCCTTCGTCTAGTTGTTCGTTAGAGGTGTTTCCATGGATTTACAAGTCTCCATGCAGAATCCTTACAGTATCTCATCTTCATACTTGCCTTGAGAGACAAATAATTACCCAACACCTTGTCATACTTCCAACATGAGAAAGTAGTGCATGAGACCCATGTCCTTCATTTAAAATTCCCTTGCAAGGTCCTCCTTACAAGATATGATCAATGTCTCATCACTAGTTAAAATAAAATTATCAACATATAAGACAATAATAAGAAATTTACCTTCTATCCATACATGATAAGGTTTACATCTGGTTCACTTATGGTGAAGCCCAAACTGGTGAGATAACTATTGATCTTGGTGTACCAAGCACGAGGTTCTTGCTTGAGATCATACAGTGCTCACTTGAGTTTGCACACATGAGACTCTTAATAAAATGTCTCAAAACCTTTTTGTTACTCTATGTACACCTCCTCCTTAATAACCCCATTTAGAAATGTTGTTTTTAGATCCATGCGGTGGATATTCCACCCCATCTATGTAGCGAGACGAAGAATTGACCTAATGGATGAGTACCTTACTACAAGAGAAAATGTCTCCTCACAGCCAATTCCCTCAACTTGAGGGTACCCCTTGGCCACAAATTTTGCCTTATACTTCCCTATTCTTCCGTTTGTTGCCTGCTTCACCTTGAAGATCCATCTCAAACCCACTATTGATTTATATGTTGTTCTTGGGATCTTTTCCCAAACACGGTTCTTTGCAGTGGATTCATATTCCTCCACTATTGCATCAACCCATACAGGTTTCTCTATTTCTTCCTCAAAATAGGATGGCTCAATCTCTATAAGCTCAGCCATAAGAGGCATGTCACCAGTGTACCTCTCAGGTGACCTCCTTTGCTTACGCAAATTTGAAGGATATCCCACATTCTCCCTCGCATCCTGCACAAGTCTATCAACTTCCTTAGTTCTTTTTCTGCCTTCTCTAGAGGTTTTTCTTTAGTGAATGTCTCCACTCTCTGCTCCACAATTTGTGGTTTCTCTACAACTTCTTGAGGTTCCTCTTTTTGAGCTAAAATCTCATCTTTTGGTGGCATCTAAAGCTCTCTCTCAAGAGAGCACCACATAGATTTCTCCTCATCAAAATTTACATCACTTCACATAACTATCATTATGAGTGATGGAAAGTACACATGTTAGTTATGGGGCGTTTTTGTGTAACCCACAAATACCCCGAATTTTTTTGTTGACTAAAGCTTCTTCCTTGATTCTTTAGAGACATGGTAGTAAACAGAGGCTCCAAAAATCTTGAAGTGCGAGACATTCGGCTTTCTTCCCGAGAAAGCCTCCTCCACTGTAATATCATGCCAAGAATTCGATGAGAACTTAATTTCTACAAACAAACTATTGTATTACATGCCTCAACCCACACATGCAGAGGTAGGCCTTGGTCATGCAACATCACCCTTGTTGCTCCCAAAATGCTATGGGTATTTCTCTCAACCACCCTAGTCTGATGTGGGTTGTGGGGTGTTCTCAACTCTCGTTGAATGCCTTCTTTCGTGCATAAATTTTTAAATTCATTCAACACATACTCACCTCCATTATTTCTCCAGAGAGCCTTCACCTTCTTGTTGGTTTCTTTCTCAACCAGTGCCTTGAATTCTATGAACTTGGAGAATGTCCCATCTTTCTTTTGCATGAAGAGATCCAACACTTATGTGAGAAGTCATCAATAAAAAGGACAAAATGTTTGTGTCGAGCAGTGGAGACTATAAAGAAAGGTCCACAGACATCAAAGCGGATCCTTTCTTGGACTGCATGCGCTTTGTTGTCCCGATCATGAAATTCAAATTTTATGTACTTCCCCAACGTACATCCTTTGCATACATCCCGTTGCTTAAGTGCTCCTTTAGGGAGGCTAGTGGATATTTGTTGTATACTATTCAAGGTGCCATGATGCAAATGGCCAAGGCTTATGTGCTAAAGTTCACCTAAATTATATAGATTCTTCACACAAACCTCGATCTTCTTCACTTGTCTCGTGGCTATGTGTCTCAGGAATGTTTTTCCTTTGTTGAAGATCACATCATAACCACGGTCTTCCAAAATAGAAATAGAGATGAGATTTTTCTTTAGGCCTACAACAAACATGAAATCCTTGAGCTTGAGAGGGGAGCCTGACTCCCTCTGAAAGTTGACTGTACCAATACTGGTCATGTTGTACCTTCCGTCGTCCCCTAGCTTGCTGTACATATGGAGATCTTTCTCCTCCAAGTCACTGAAAAGTCTCTACACCTTGTCATGTGGAACAATGCACCTGAGTCCTAATACCACACACTCCCCATCACTATGTTGGACATGCATGCGATAAGGGTAAAGTCAAGGTCGAACTATGAATCTAAGGCTTCACCCACTACTCCTCCTAAGGTCTTCTCACGTGCCTCTTTCTGCGGGAACTTCGTGGCATAGTGTTCGTATTCGTGACAATGGAAGGCTTCAATTTTTGACAAATCTTTCTTCTTTCTCCCTTGGTTGGATTCTGGTTTGGTTTGAGATTTCTTCCCCTTTTCCCTTCTTCCCCTTTCCAACCAATGCAAATTTTTCTTCATCCTTGCCCTTGGATGAGGTCCCATCTCTAGTATTCTGCCTTATTTCCTCTTGTACCAAATCGTACCATAAGTGTTCCCTATTCGATAGTTTCTCCCTCCCGTTCACTTAATCTTGATAGATATGCCAACTCTTGGGAAGGCCCAGAAGGGATATTCTTACCAATTTATCCTTTGAAAGAGTAACACTGACTCCTACAAGCTCATCATGAACTTGTGTGAACCTCCTCAGATATTGCAGGGTAAAGTCATTCTTCTACATCTAATATTTTAAATTTTATCTTTGAGCACCAACTTTTTGTGTTCACTACTATTCTAGAACAGATTTTTGAGTGCCTACCACATTCCATAAGGATTTTCTTTCCCATGGAGATTGCTAACAATGTGGTCTCGTACTCCCTCCAATATTATTATCCACACCTTGGCTACAACTTTCTTCGACTGAGCAAGGTTTTTGGCATCAGATTCTTCTGGTTTTGTAACATCTCTCTTGATGTATTCTAGCAATCCATTGTCATCGAATACCTCCTCCATGTGATCCTTGCAGTCAATGAAATTAGAGTTGCCTTCCAAGGAATACTCTAGCCTCAGCCCGTTGAAGGTCATATTTTTAGTTCCTAAGAGATCTTGCTACATTGAACTACAAATTCGAACATCCTAATAAACAAATTTGAAATTCATGCTCTAATGTGAATCTTTCTATGATACAATGTACAATTTAGAAATTATGGTGTATATTTGCAATCATCATGAAGTTTTTTCAAAATCATAAGACACAGACCTACTCTACTACTCTACGAAAGTTAATTCACAATTTAGAACAAAAAACTCAGACATGCAATAACAAATAAAATACATGCACACAATATTTTTTGTGGGGAAAGCAATCTTCTAATAACTCCAATGCCTTCTTGCATCAATCTTATGACTATAGATGTATTACAGTTGATTTACTCAACTGTCCACAACGCGTAAGTGAATAACCTATCTACTCACTAAGAAGCTCAAACCCAAACTTTGTCAATTTCTACCTCTGCTTGAGCCCTAATTTCCTTATGCAATTTCTTGAGAAATTAGGCCCCTATTATTTAGGTTTCTTCCAAAATGGATTGCACAATTCCTAAGGTTGATCATGTGACTGCATGCAACACCTATACGCTCAAGACTACTCTAAAACTATTATGAACCAGCTCAAGCAAAAGATAGAAAAGATAGATCAACGCCTTAGAATTCAGCCTCTTCGAGGGGGAAACCTCCTTTACATTACATAAATG
>APFE031241824.1:14118-73799 GCA_000404065.3 Pinus taeda
TCCATAAGAGGAACCATCTCAATGGTAAAAATGGTAGAGTCGTGTAAACCCCACAATCTACACATCATTATACCCGCATAGCAATAAGGAGAAGCCAAAGAGTCGATCGAGTACTTACCGGAGGATTCGTGCTTGTGTTTATTTGGATTTTGCCTCCAGTCCTTGATAGGTTCGGACTCAATCTCATTCTCGCTCGCAAACTTCTCCAAGAAGGCGCTATTGTATATCTTCTCCGGCTTGGGCAAATGATACATTTGCCTCAGGTCTTCTGGCTTGAACGATCCAAAAATCCTTCCATCCCTTGTGCTAAAAGTTCTGTCCATGATGGGGATTTCTTCAATCGCCCATCGCACAACGTCTGTATATGGGAGAATTTTCTCCCTGGCTGCTATCCTATGGAGGAAAGAATCAGCCAAATCCTTGAGAGTGTAGTCCGACTTCTTTAATGAATCCGCGGTAGCTTCTTCTACCGTCTGCTTTGGTTTCTCGGCCTCTATTAAGTCATAAGTTCCTTGCCAAGTCACTCTGGCGAGGCCTGCGCATGTTGTGTCGAATATTAGGCCTTTCTTGCTGTTTGCTGCGGCTTGTCCTGCGACTGGTGGATTGGAAGCACCTGCGATTTTCTTAGACTTCTTACCCATCATGCCCGAACTCCTGTCTATGACTGAATCCTGCACAGAGAGGCAATTTGGCGTAACACAGAGAGATAGCAATTAAACTTGCAATTGATAGCAAATGAACAAATGCGTAGCAATATATTTAGCTTTTAAAACGGGCGCGGAGATAATCTATGTAAAGATTTTAGGACATGAATCCATTAAATGGCCGTATAAAACCTGCCACCTTATAAATGCCCATTATATCATTATTCGGTCGAGAGATCTCATTACGCATGCAATGGATGTGTTGGCGGCCGAGTGGGAGTGATTATGCCTTAAATATGATTAAATTGAGCTTTCCAATCACTTTAACGGCTTTCTATTGAAAACCGTGCCTTATCGCATCGCATCGGGGATTATAACAAGTCCGCCTTAACGATTGCATCGAGTATCGCCGATCGCCGATTGCTATATCGCATCGGTGAAAGGCTTATGTGTTTTAAGATTTTAAACAAGGGGATCCGCCGATCACCGATTGCGATATCGCATCGGCAAAAGGCATATGTGCAATGTGACTCAAACAAAGGGGACCCGTCGATCGCCGATCGCCGATAGCTTATCGCATCGGGGGTATTGATATGGGGCACTTTTGGTAGTGCATTGGATATCGCTAATCGCCGATCACCGAATGCGATATCGCATCGGTGGAAAGCTTTGTACCATTTTATATGTCCCTCATGCCATTGCGATATGCGATCTTGTGATCGCTTTATCGCAATGACCGAAATTTACTTTATTTCTTTTAAATGGATATTGCTTTAAAAAGGGTTTTTATAAAGCGCTCATTTGATTATCAGACCTTTTGTTAAGTAAAAGTTTTGATATCAATTTTATTTTAAAGGGACCCATTTCACATTTTAATGTTTTATGAATAAAAATAACATGAAATGGGGGGTTGTTTGTAGAGCACAACAAGTCCATGCTCCACGGATTGATTCCAGAAAGGCCACTAATGTAGGGATTTTCTTGGTTGCTTAATGTTGAACCTCAGTCGGCGCCCATCAAGCCAACAAATGGTTCCATTGTCGGTACTAGGATCTGCATAATGAGATGTGTGATGTCATATCATTGGAATCCAACTAAGAAAGAGATTGAAAACTGGTTGGATAATAAGATCCATGAATTCGCGGTGCAAGAAAACAAGAATCCTCGATGACAAAATAAAAATGGTTGGAGAAATATTTGTACATAGAAATATGCAAAATCTTCTTTCGTTCCTTCCTGGTTGAGTTATATGAGTGGATCGCGAATTTGGAAGATGACCAAGGAAGGTGGAGGCTTGACAACTTGATTGTTTCGACACCAGAGTTAGTAAGGAGATTGGAAGCTTATGAAGATAAGATCACACACAATGTCGACCACTGGCTCGACCGCATCATAGGAGGATTTGTGAGAGAGTTCAGGGTCGATACTTCTGTCAATTACAATGAAGCAGAACACCACTTATTTGAAGGACTGCAAGGTAAGTATTTGAAGTCACTAAATACTTGGACTAAGATGCTCTTATGTGAACATCGGGTCATGCGGCTACCTTGATATTTTGAGCTACATGAAGCGCAAAGTCTTCTAGGGATGAAGGAAGAAAAGCTTTTGAGTATAGTCCACTGATCGAGCCTCCTTTCAGTGACGATGAAGGAGCAGTGCAGTCTTCTCCATTGAGCAATGTTTAGATGATACGATAAGTGTTCCCATGAATACCTAAGGTAGTTTGGTAGTCATGAGCCATTGATGTAATAGGTTTATGAGAGCTAAGTGTGAGAGTCTTAGTACAGGAAGAGGATCTGCAGTTGAGTGCATAGAGGCCTATGGTAGAAGTCGACAGCTGAGTGTGCGGACCCATGCAGCTATGTGTGTTGGGCAGTTAGAGTCTATATTGAAAATCTGAATCATCAATAAAGATAAGTGTTATGAATTTACTGTGTACTTTCCATCTATGTAAGCATTATTTTACTATTGTTATAAATGTTGCGATTAGTGTTGAATGTTATTTGATGTGCGAAAATATATGTTTTCCCCTGTTACATTAACGCAAGTAAGAATATATGTTTACGCGAGGATAATCTTAATTGTATGGTAAAGTTGGCTAATACCTAAGAAAATTTGTAAAATAAGTCAATAACCTAGTTACAGAGGCGCGTAAGGGCCTGAATCATCATATAGGGTTCTGTGAACAATAATCGGATACCTTCGCAGAGGTTCTGAAAGAAGGAAGAAGAAGTACATCGATAATCCCTAAAGGCTTATCGATCTATGTGAAGATAGGACTAAGGGTATAAGATCTACATCATGACTAACTTAGGGTGCAGAAACTTGGTTCCTATATCCCCCCATACTACTTCAGGTGAGACTTTAGTCTGTTCTCCACAGATTGATGCCGAAAGGGCTAGTAGAGTAGGAATTTTCTTGGCTGCTTAATGCTAAACCTAGGTCAGGGCCCATCAAGACAACAAATTGTTCCATTACCGCGACCAGGATCTGCATAACGAGAACTGTGATGTCATATCATTAGAATCCAACTAAGAAAGAGATCGAAAACTGGTTGGATAATAAGATCCATGAATTTGTGGCACAAGAAAACAAGAATCCTTGATTGACGAAAGAACAATGGTTGGATAGATATTTGTACATAGAAATACACGAAACCTTCTTCTGTTCCTTCCTGGTTGAGTTATACAAATGGATCACGAAGTTGGAAGACGACCAAGGAAGGTGGAGGCTTGACAATATGATTGTTTCGACACCAAAGTTAGTAAGGAGATTGGAAGATTCTAAAGATAAGATCACACACAATATCAACCATTGGCTTGACAACATCATAGGAGGATTTGTGAGAGAGTTCATTGTTGATACTTCTGTTTGTTACAATGAAGTAGAACACTGCTTCTTTAAAGGATAGCGAGGTAAGTATTTGAAGTCACTAAATACTTGGATTAAGATGCTCTTGTGTGAATAGTGGGTCATGTAGTTACCTTGATATTTGGAGCTACACAAAGCGAAAATTCTTCCAGGGATGAAGGAATAAAAGGTCTTGAGTATAGCCCATTGATCGAGCTTTCTTTGAGTGACGACAAAGGAGCAGCACAATCTTCTCCACTAAGCATTGTTCAGATGATAAGACAAGGGTTCTCGCAAATACCCACACCACCCCATCCTCATCCCATCTGTCCACACTGCCTCCATCCTCACCCCCACCTCTCACCCCATCGCCCACACCACCCCCACCTCCATTTTTGTTCAACATGGCAAACTTTGTAAATCTACTTGTATTCAAGGGCATAGGAAATGAAGAACCGAAACAGTTTTGGTTCCTTTGCAAACGTTGTATGGGAAGCTGAGGGTATCACGGATGACCAGATAAAGAAAGCAATGCTAGTGAGTGCTTTGCAAGACCATGCACTAATGTGGTACATTAAGTACAATACTAGTAACCAAACATCTACGTTGGCAGATATCTAGGCTATGCTAAATGGAGAATTCAGGAGGCCTGAGTCTCAAGCACAGTCGATTTTGAGATTCAAGGAGATCATGATGAAGCTAGGGGAGACGCCCTGGGATTTGGATCAAATATTGAAGTGTATGATCTGTGAAGCCAAGAACCTAACTAATCGGAAGCATCGCGAATGGTTTGGGGCCTTGCTCCTACCCCACCTAAGGGTTGCGCTATCACAATAGAGGATTGGGACCCAGGTAGAAGCTCTAGAAATCGTGATGAGACTGCATGAGACACTAATGCAGGATGCTAATCTAGGGGCTCAATAGATTCATACATAGTTACAAAACTTTTGTCTCAAAATGCAAAGTCTGAAGAAAGAAAGAAAAACTCTACCAGAGGCATGCAAAGATGTTTAGTGCCTAAAATGCAAAGGTCAGGGGCATGACAAGGATCACTGCACAGTCCTCGCGAACTATGTTGCAGTAGGGGGACCAATGCCTCTATGGTCGGAAGCTGCAGCAAGACCAAGTATAACGCCCATGCTATGGTGCGATATATTCCAACTGGCTGGGAAAAATGTGACTGAAAATTTCCATTTGCTACAGAAATTCATACAAACACCACAACAAATCTTTTGCAATCTCTGTCAATTAGTAGGTCATGATGAGCGCAATTGTCATAGTTACAAATTAATGATGGAGAGGACAACTGCATACAGTGCAAGCAGAAATGTTGCCTTTGGACCAAGGTGATGGGGGAACATGAGGACAACTGATTTGCTACAATTGTGGAGGTCCAGGACACTATGTGAGGGATTGTTGAATCCAACGTCATTGTCATGCCGCTACTATACTCAGTTTGACCATATGACTGAGGATTGCCCAATATTGTTGGATAAGATTCGCAAGAATGGGGAAAAGCCAATGTTGAACCTCCAGATGATGAGGGCTAAGCCTCATGAGGAAGACCCTAAGGTAAACATTTTTCTGCGAAGTAGAACTAGAACTCAGGAGGATAAAGGCAAGCAGCCTGCAGAAGGCGAATGGGTTCAAAAAGCACCAGAAAAGGAGATTGGGCTTGATTTGGAGAATGCAAAAGAAACAATTATGGAAGAAAAGAAAAGCTTCGTTGAGGCCTCTAACTCAGGAAGTTAGGAGAAACCAGTTGAAGAAATGGACTCATTCATGATTACCACATTCTTAGAGACCTCCATGAAACTACTCTGCAATAGTAAGGTTGTGAAGGGCCTGCAGGAACTAATCAATCGGTGTGCTGGCAAGGATGGTGCTACTGGTGAACTACACGTAGTCAAAAAGCTTATTAAGTACAAGGTAAGGACCCAGCGTGAGATGAGACTCATTGCGCAAATAGGGGAATACAAAATGGACCAAGTTTTCTTGGATTTGGGGTCTAACGTGAACTTTTTTCCAAAGCAGACATGGGAAAGCATGGGGAGACTTGTGCTCCAATGGTCTCCAATCCAGTTAAGGATGGCGAATCAACAAAAAATTATCCCAATGGGAACGCTAGAAGGGGTAATAGTTAACATCGAGGGTGCAGGCACACTGTTAGATTTTGAAGAGATTGTGGATGATAGAAATCCCTACCCTACACTCCTTGGAATTGATTGGGAGACTGACATGAATGGGGTAATCAACCTGAAGAAGCGAAAGATGATATTTGAAAAGAAGTTGCTTCACATAGTGGTGCAGTTGGATGCTGCAAAAGGACCATGCTATACACAGCTAGTCTGTGATTATGAAAGTGATGATGATCTAAACCAGATTTACAAGATAATGACGCGAGACCAAGATTGGGTAAATTCGATAGCAGATGGACGTATTGCATGGGACCGCGAGAGGTCCAACACATTAGATTCAAGTGAAGAATTAGAATGTCACCATAGAAACATTGACAAAGTCCATTGTAACCATTGGATTCATATATATATATATGTTTGAACATAATATGATGTTGCCATATCTAAGTTTTTCCCTGGCCATTAGATTCCAGGCCCTAGATGTTGCATATCGAAGTGTTACTATATGAGCTGGCATAAAGACGTTTTAAAATACTATACTGGCATAGAAACTTTCTCTCTAAACTCATCAAGGCCCACTTCCATAGCTGACAAGGCCTATGAAATCTGAAGTCTCCATCCACTACAGAGCCAAGTGCCAATGCCAGAGCTGGGTAATGCTAATCCATTTGAACCATATAAATCATACATAGATAATATCGGCATATAGAAGTTGTCATTGCCATGAGCCAACTGGACCTACTACAACCTCTCTACTTGCCATACTCTACTTGCTCTACTTGCATGGATACATTGTTGACCTAACAGCCCCAGTCCGATCAAGACGTTACTATAGGAGCTCGCCAAAGTCAGCGAGGTGCTGCTGATGTCAGAGAACTAGGCCATGCCCGTTCAATCCATATCCACGTGGTTCATATATGATATCGTCATGAACAAGTCATTGATTCTATCTGTATAGTTGTTATAATTTATACTAGAAAAAGCCCCTGCCAGAGGCTGTCTCCATAGCAGAGCCTTTCCATGGGTTGGTTGGGTGCCAAAGTCTCCCACCCCATAGTTCAATCCAAGTGAAAGCCATAGTCTCCGGTGACAAATAGAACAGGTTTCAATTGCATGGATAAGTGTTAACCCATGCTATGGGCAGGTTGAACTCGCATGAGAAGTTATTGCATGGATATATGATGTCGAATAGAGACTTGTTAATATCTACGCGTTACTACTGGTTGGACAGAGGCCTTGACTCACGATAAGAAGAGGTCTTGACACGCAATAGAGGTCTTGAATTACGCCTCACTTTTCATATTCTCACATTTTCCCGGGAAGCTCTAATGCCTTACCACATGTAAAATGGGCTCAAACCTTGACACTTGAGGTTGGAACCTGCCCTGTATGCTCTTTATGATTAAACCACTTAAACTGGACATACCCTTCAAACCTTACCCTTGAGGCTCTATTCGATTAACCTCTCCCTTTGGCCTGGTCTTCGAGTTCGTTCCGCTCCGCTCCTCACCCAATGGATAAATTGGTGACAAGAGTAGGGCGGAAGAAGATGGCTGGCTATTGAATGGCTGGCTCCTCACCCACGCGAAGTATTTAGTTATTCCAAGAGTTCGGAGTAGGAGTAGGATGAGTTGCTAAAATGAACGAAATGGAGGATTGACCCATTATAATTGCGAAGTATGTCGTGAACGGTGGTACATCTATAGTCGTTATTACATATATGATATCGATTCATGACACTCGGACACTCGCCCGCTAGGGGGTAGCGGCCTTGTCAAAGTAAGAAATTGGAGAGTTAGAAGGTAGGTAGGGTCATAATCATATAAATAAGAAGTTTATGACTCACTGCATACCTCTCGCATATGAAACTGAAGATGAGGCAGATGCTAAAGGAGCGAAGCGAATAAGTGTCTCAATAGGATTCAAATAATGGAACCCATATCTAGAACTTGAAAGAAGCACGTATATAAATAATTGACCATAAACCAATAAGTCTGAATCCAGGAAGTGCGTTATTTCCAAGCCCATCCAAAGCTCTAAGTTAAGGTAAGTGAGCCTATGGAAGGTAAATAATCAAGGTTCTAATTCTTTCTCGGGGGGACGAGCTGAACCCAGTCACCCAGATACAATTTCTGAATGAAGACAGACCACATTGCTAGTATATGCTTCCCTTTCATTTTAGTACCTCTTATAACCAACCAACTCTTCTAGTTACCCACCTATATTTACTGCCTGCCTCACTTAACCCACTTAGGAATACCCCAATAGCGAGCGAGTGTTGGATTGGATCGGATGGATGGAAGGGATTCACATGGAGGGAGAGAGCATTGGTCAAGGGCGTTCGGATAGATACAGCAACCTGCAAGAACCAACACTGAATTATAACAGATTCTTACTTTGGTACCACTATGAATACCGAAACGCCACTAGTGGAAGAAAGAGGTTCTTTAGCCTAGATTAAGCTAGAAATCAATATCTATTTTTATGCCAAATAGAGATAGATCGCTTCTATACGTGATAGTTTATTGGTTTCGGAAAGAAATAAATCCCATTTTCAACATAATTATATCACCGAATGAATGATCCAGGATGAATGGTCGCAGCCATATAGCCATCTATTTTCACCCCGCATGGTTGGGGCACATATTCTGTTTGAAAGCTATCTTCATCCCTAAGAAGGCTAAGGATCTCATATTGAATGGAGTGCACATCCCGCTGAGGGACCCATATCCACGCCGCAAGGCTAAGGAAATTAGGGACATAAGGCCATCTATGAAAGGAAAAAGGTATTGGATCATCGGTCGGATCAAAGCCTGGGAAAGGTAATAAATTATTGATTGGATCAAAGCTGAGCAACGGATCGGCGACAGATCTCCTTACCCTATTGCATTTCCTGGATCTATCTCTTGCAGGATATCCCTATGGATAAGAGGTATATGTCCATTATTCGTTTCTGATCTAGAATACGAAAAGGTAGGTAGGTGTTTCCATGGCATATAAGCGGCATAGAATTATGTGTTTCATATAAACATGTTTTGGCTGAAACAGATTCCACCCACCCTATATTCCTTCTAGGATCCCTACCAATTTGTATGTGTGAGGTCCTCCGAATGTATAGGCTTTTCCAGATCGGGTAATCTATATTGGAAATAACTAGTCCATTTCATCTTTGGTCCTTTTTGTAACCCTCAATCAGTAAGCTGAGCGAAGGTAGGTTCCGGGTGCGTAGGGTGCAGGGTTAGCTCCTAATCTTTAGCTAAACCAGTACTAAGTACTCAAGGATGGCATTGATGGCATACAACTCACACTAGACTTATAGTTGGGCTAACGAACTAAATAAAAGCACTCATTGATGGGGAGTGTCGATGAACTAATAACTGGCACAGGCGATTAGACTGGTAATGCACCTTCCGAATGGACTAATACTAATATGGACTAACCGAGGGAGGAATAATCCGCTAATCGATCCCAGGGACTAATGAAATGATAGCCGGGACAGACCAATCCACTAATAGCTGGGAAGAGCAGGGATTACTAAAAGACTCATAGCTGCGATGGATGGACTGACTCACTAATACCTGCGAATGGAATACCTGGAAATGGATGGCACTAATGCAATCACCAGATGGACTAATTCCGATTAACCAGCGGATGAATCCACTAATACCAAAGAAGCTCAGACCTGCGATCTAATCCCTGGGAATAGATGGACTTATCGAGATGGCTGAGCAACTTAGAAGGCTAAAACGACTAATAGCTAGGTGAATGCCTACCTCACACTTACAATTGGGACTAGCCTACCCATTCTGACCTACCTTATATGACTGGAAATAGATAAGCATACGATTGCGAAGGTAATGGATGCAAAGGGGATCAAATATTAGGCCAGACATATTATTAGCACCAGGGGCCTCTTATTTACACCTGGGACTGGTCGATGGAACATATCATGGTACTTCGGACTAATCACTGTGATTAACAGATAGATCCATCCAGTTATAGCTCTGATCCTCTATTATTAGTTGGAACTATTGGCTCGGAATACATGGGCTTAGCCAAAGGAATAAGCAACTAAAGGTGTACAAACCACTAATCCCCCTTTACATCTGGAAAACCCAAAGATCAGACTCACTCCAATTTATGATATTTCAATAATCGTAGCTGTGTCAAGATAGTGGAGTCAATTGGGGAGGGAACCGTAGGGATGGAGGTTGGGATGAGAGATAAGTGAATCTATGCCACCCCTACGAAGGATGATCAAGTGATTGACAAATATGAGAGTCAATGTGTTTTCCTACCACATGATTGAAGGGATGATGTCCTCGAGGATGCGCAAGCAGGCTCGAATGATAAGGAGAGGACAATTTTGCTCAAAATCAAACTTGAACTGGTGCACTTTCCTAATCTATTTTCCTCTCCAATCGAAGGCTATCTTGACTCTGTCTCATGCTTCTTATATAACTAGTAAGTAAGTGGTCATACCCCCATAACTCTTAGGGTAAGCATCCCCATATAGCTTCCAGGGCAGTCATTTCCCTATAGCTCCCTAGCTAATAACCTTGTAATATCTCCATAGATCTCAGGACAGTCATCCCTCTTAAGGGCAGTCATACCCCTATAAACCTGTCATATCTCTATAGCTCCCTAGCCAATAAGTGATCATACTTACATGGCTCTTAGAGCTGTCATACCTCCATGGCTCTTAGGGCTATCATACCTCCATGGCTCTTAGGATAATCATTCCCCTATAAATCTAAGGGTGGTTATCCCCTATAGCTTTCAGGGTGGTCATACCTCCATGGCTCTTCTTAGGACGGTACTAGAAAAACCAACTACATGAAGTATCCATGTTGCATTGTAATATGATGACTAAGTCATTGCACTGTGTGTCATCAGAAGTCAGGGATCTACCTCACTATGATGGGCTAACTAATGTTGATTTCGTTTTGGATGCATTTAAGAGAGAAGTGTTAGAGAAATAACGCTTCTAGGCCTTGGAATGCGTACTACATGCTATGCCCACAAGATGGTGGGGTAGGCACAAGGATAATTTCAGTGATTGGTGAGACTATAGGAGGATGATGAGAATACATTTTGGGCAGCCAAAAGTATGGATGATAGACAAGTATGATGGAACGGATGATCTGCATGATCACCTGACGAAACGGACTAAGGCTTATCAAGCAGAGCCCCAACCTGAATGGGTTCATCTGTTTTGTCATACCTTGAATGTCATACCAATCAATTGGTACTTGGAAATAGAGCTTCACCATGGAACTAAAGAATGGATCATATTGTGCCAGGGGTTTATAATGACATTCAACTTTGAGGATGGGTTTGACTGTATTGACGTGGCGTTACAGGAGGTTAAACCAGCAATCTTTAGGATACCGCAAGATCCTTTGGACCTGGTTCAACCTGATTGGACTACCTAGTTGAATCACGTGTTGGAATGATATATCATGACCATTGAAGAAGAAGACAAGGATCCCAAGAAGATTAATATTCTAGAAATTGAGGGTCACTGTGAGGTTTAAGGTCCATATATAGAGGATCCAGACAGCCACATCACTAAAAACTAGGAAAGTCAACATTAGCATAGAGGTGGAACCGAAATTTGCAAAGATTGGGGACTATTGGGATGATGTGACAGTAGACAAAGTCATTGAGCTTCTCCGTGAATATCAGAATTTGTTCCCCACAAAGTTTTCTGATTTAAAAGTGATAATACAAGACTTGGGTGTCATGAAGATCACCCTGAAACCAAACACAAAACATGTAAAACAAAGACCTTACTGCCTTAATCCGAAGTATAACGAAAGGGTCCACGCTAATTTAGATAACATGCTCATGGAAGGAAATATTTTGATCAGTGGAAGAATTTGATTGGGTAAGCCCAATAGTGGTTCAGGAAAAGAAACAAAAAGAAGAAATAAAGATATGAGTGGATCTCTGGTAGCTAAATGACACTTGTGTGCATGATACCTTCTCGACCTTGTTCACTGACAAGGTCTTGGATAATGTAGGCAGCTAAGAAGCATACTCTTTCACTGATGGGTTCTCTAGGTACCATTAGATCAAAATTGTGCTTGAGGATAGAAGCAAGACAACCTTCATGATTGAATGGGGATGTTTTCAGTACATCGTGATGCCTTTTGAGCTGAAGAATGCACTAAAAATATTTTCGCGTGTAGTCATTGCGACATTCAAGGACTTCATTCATAAGATTTTGGAGGTATACTTTGACAACTCGACAGTGTTTGGATTGGTCAAGCACCATGTGGAAAGTCTGCGTTGGATGTTAGATACATGTTGAACATACCATATTGCGCTCAATATGAAGAGGTGTCTCTTTTGTGTCCTTTTTGGGATCCTGCTGGGTCATGTGGTATGCAGATAAGGATTAATGGTAGACCCCGTGAAGATCACAGTGATAATCAACTTGTAGGTGCCAAGGAATGTGAAATAGCTATGCGCAACTATAGGGCATACCAGATACTATAGGATGTTCATCAAGAGCTATGCCCAGATCACCATGCCTATGGCGAAATTGTTGAAAAATGATGCTATGTTCTATTAGAATGATGAATGCCAGAAGAGCTTGGACATGCTGAAAGATAAAATGGTCACTGCACCAATCCTAGTCTTCTTGAACTGGAAGAGGGAATTTCATGTGCATGTGGATGCATCATGTATTATACTGGGGGTCGTGCTGACACAGGCTGGCAAGGGAGAATTGGACTTTTTTATAGAATTCATGAGCAGGAAGTTGTCCAAGGCTGAGAAGAACTATTCCACCATAGAGTGTGAAGGAATAGCCATGGTGTACATGCTCCAAAATTTTAGGCACTATTTCTAGGTGGACATTTTAAGATGTATACGAATCATTCTACATTGAAATACCTGGTAAATAATCCTATGTTGGGGGGAAAGATCTGCAGATGGTTTTGCTGTTCCAGGAGTACGAATTTGAAGTTATCGTGAAGCCAGGATGACTGAATCTGGGACCTGATCATCTGTCACTCATCAAAATGGGAGAGGAACCTACTAATTTGGAGGAGGGGTTGCCTGACCCACAGCTCTTTAAAGTGCATGTTGCGAACAGTCACCTTGAAGATATCATACATTTCCTGACGATGGGAATTGCTCCAAAAGGGTATACAAGCCAGCAGAAGAAGGAGTTAGTGGTGCATGCAACGGACTTCTCCGTCCTTGCAGGGCACTTGTAGAAAATGGGGTCAGACGAAATATTGTGACATTATGTACCTGACTTTGAATGAATTTTTATTCTCGTGGAGGCTCATGGAGAAGTTACAAGAGGACATTATGCAAGGAAAGCAACAACGTAGAATGTTCTACGTGTTGGGTTGTGGTGGCCAACTCTGCAAATGGATGCAAAAACATATTGTAGGGCATGTAACACATGTCAAAGGACTGATAGGCCATCGCGGAGGGATGAATTGCCTTTGATGTTGCAGGTGACGTTAAAACCATTCGAGAAGTGGGCAATGGACTTTATGGGTCCAATTCAACCTTCAGAAAAGAAGATAGGTGCACAGCACATCATCCTCGCAACTGAGTACTTGACTAGGTGGGTGGAGGTGCAACCTGTGAAGGACTATATAGGTGTGAAAATAACAAAGTTTATTTTTGAATACGTGTTGACAAGATTTGGCTATCCAAAGATCTTGATGTGTGATCGTCGTACACACTTTATTAATGAAACAATCAGTGCGTTGACAGAAGAATTTTATGCGTATCATCAGAAGAGTATGCCTTATCATCTGCAGGCCAATGGAATGGTGGAAGCATTAAATAAGGTACTGGAGAATGCACCGATGAAGGTCTAAAATGGTTAGGGAAATGACTAGGATGTATGCGTACCTGTGGTGCTATGGGCCTACAAAATGACTTGCAAGAACCTGACTGGGGAAACGTCTTTCAGACTTGTGTATGGCATAGAAGCTATGATGCCAATGGAATACATTTTGTCTATTCTATGTATAGTGGTACTCACAGGAATGGCAAACTACGGAGCCCTGAAAGAGAGGCTCACACAGCATGCATAGGTTGAGGAGGACCGATTTCTAGTTGTATTTCATCAACAAGTTCAAAAGGAGCACAAAAAGGCATGGCACAATCAGCACATCAAACTGCGCACCTTTAAGGTGAATGATATGGTCTTGTTATATGATAGTAAATTTGATAAATTTCGAGGGAAATTTCAGATGCACTGGCTAGGGCCATGTGTCATTAAGGAGACTACCGATGATGGAGCAGTTCAGTTGGTTAAATTAAATGGAGGACTCTTTCCAGGGAAGGTGAATAGTAGCCGATTGTAGCCATACACCGATGGTCCAACTAGGTGACTATATGAGGGAAACATAGTCTTAGCACTCTAGGCAGCTGAAAGGAGGTGTGAGACTATAAACTACATTTCCCGTGTTGGAAAGTTGCACGAGGAGAGAATTGCACAGAATGAGGGAATGTCACATAGTCCATAACAATGCGCAGAGAGTTACGCTACTAGGGGAGAAACCATGCAGAGTAATCAGAAAGAGGCCATTAAAGTCACTATTCATGATTTGATGACGAAAAAACGGCCAAATGGAGCGGGGGTGGGCGGCATTTAAGTTGGAATTTATGGGCAAGGTATTTGAAAATATACCGCCAATCTAGCATTAATGAACTGATTTTGGGGGCAATGATAAGATTTGAATTCAAAATGGCCTATAAATAACATATGGCCGCCCAACAGAAGACACTTTTCATATTGAGAAATTGTGAGTTGTGCTGTGTGTTGTGCATAAAACACACATTTTTCGAAGAGCTACTTGATTGCCCAGTGTTCGATTGGTTTCTAGAAACTGTCTACAAAATCATATGTTATATTATTCTAATAAAAATAACCATGGATGTTAAAGTAATGATAGTCGAGGGGGTTGTTCCGGAGCTCGTTGTGGTAGTAGGAGTTTTCCCAGAGGTTGTGCTTACAAAGATCCCAACTGAAGTACCAAAGTCGCCACAGTTGCCTAGACCAAGGCATACCTTGACCACGGGGGGTCTGAAGAACAAGAAGGGCAAGCAGGTCATGACACTGCAACTGGTCCATCCATCTCCCAGAAAATAACCACAGAAGGATAAGCCCACCACACAGGAAAAGGGCAAGATGATTAATCTGGAGCCAGAAGAAGAAGAGATTGACGATATCCCAATGGATGATGAGGGTGTTGGGGTGGAAATGGAGGATGTCAAAATTGAGGGGTCTGACCCCATCACTAAGCTACCTGAGTATGTTCCTCCGCAGAGGGGCAAGACCAAGGTGCCCAAAGACATTGATGAAAGTGAGGTCGCCCTGCACACACCCGTCTTGTCGTACCAAATTTTGTTCGAAGGAACATGCTTAGGGTGTGTCACCCCTTTGAAATTAGAAGACTGAGAAAAAGACATAGAGTGGTTTCCTCATCTAGAAATGAACCAACTCATTCATCGCATGTTCCACAAACCCACTGGAGTAACCGCATTGAAGTTGCGGAAGTGGCTGAGAGGCATGGATAAGGCAGGAATGCTCAACCTGCTATGGGTGCCACATTACAACTGTGTGCCCATCATAATGGTGGTAATCAAGCATTTGTTATACTTGGTACATGATGGGTGTCTGTGGCTAGAGGAGACAATAGCCATCATTGATATGTTGATCCATAGGATCACTTGGCTATCATACACAGGGGAAAATATGACAATGGCGTTTGGCGAGAAGGCTAGCGAGCATGCCCTTGTAGAAGCCATGAAGGAAAAGTTTAAGTTGGTAAAGAAGCTACATGGTTACACCATTTCGAAAATCTGTGACCTACAGTCAAAGTGGAAACGCAACTCTTAGCAGGGAAGGTGATGCAGAAGTGTCGTGCACATGAAGTGTCGGCACCAATTGTAGCTTTGGTGGCCTAATGTGCAGAGGGAGTCTAATTTAATTAGGCATGCTACCTTTGCAGTGAGTTCCTCCCAAAGTGCTGTGAGGCTCGGGATCTCAGCAAGACATTTCATGATGCATGGATCTTGCTATCCATAGTGCTAGCAGCATGGGAGCTACCCGAAGACAGTCAGTTTCGTCCGGCCGCACCAGACTTACCAGAGGTAGCGAAGTACTCTTCGCTATAGGTGAATAAGGATCCTCAGAGGATAAAAGACAACAAGATCTTTTGGACCTTAATGGAGATGAATGTGCATATGGCCATCAACCTTAAGCTCCGATTATCACCTACCAATTTTGAAAGATTGTAGGAGTACCTGGAATTCAAGGCTGACTTCCACCACATGTCAATATGGGCATGAAAGGAGCCAAATCAGAAATGGCATGACTTGCCCTATTTGGAAATAGATGATATAATTGACGCAGTCCTTGAATGCTAGCCGGTGGAGTGGCGCACTTCCTTGAACTTGGCTACAGGATTGAGCAAGTCCACTGCACAACTAAGCAAGAGGCCAAGCTAAAGATGGAAAATCTGGCTACAAAAAGGAAAAAGGAGGTTGATGACAAGGCTAAGATAGAGTGCACTGCCGCAAAACAGTCGGGTGGATAGGTAGGCGAAGAGGAGGTCAGTTTTGATGGAGGTTAGAAGTCACCTTCACAAACAGTGAAAACAGGGAGCGGACTTCGAGACGACTCTGTTACGTATCAAGTGCACCAGAGGACCATAAAAGGTAGGGTTGTGGAAGAAGTCCAAGGCTTGCAAGATGCCTCTGGATCTGATCACCTTGACAGTGGGGGATCTGAATGATATAGGGGATGCAGTGTGGTTTGCAATTACGGAACTGCTATAATAGTTCGAGCAACAACAACATTAGGCATTGGGAGCTATTCAAATGGGTCTGCGGGAGCTATAGATCCATGGTCACAAACTCAGACTAGCGCGACGTCCACCAATTTGGCCTTTGGCACCTCAGAAGCTCCAGGGATGCTACTCGCAAGGGACCCCCAAGCCATAGTGCTGCCGAATGGAGCATTGACAATGCAACTGAAGCTGACATGCCTACTTTCATCACCCTCAAGGGAGTGGGACTTAACTTGGCCACACTCCCTAACGAGGTTCTTCACCTTCTGCAAGATGGTGTGATTGCAAAACTTCGAGCCTGTGAACAATGCACTTTATAGGTGATCAATGAGGAAAAGGTCAACAACGATTAGTTGGCTGTGCAAAGAGACTCGACTATGCAGCTTGTGACAAACCTGACAGATAAGAATCGGTGAACAATAGAGGTTGTGAATGAGGCATGCCAAACTATCCCAGTGCTAGCCATTCCCAAGGCTAAGATAGTAGATGTGCAGGTTCAGAAACTCGTTGTAGGAGTAAACGACGCATGCACAGAGTTAACAAAGGTTCAACTGGAGTTGAACCTTAAAATTGAAAAATTGCAGTTAAAGGCCCAACCGTTGAGTCTGCTGGAAGGGAGCCGTGAGCATTTGCCATGACAGATGCGATCACATCAGTAGCGAGTACAATGACTGACTACACGACCCTTTTTGAGTAGTCGCTCAAGGTACTAACTAGCCTAGAAGAAGACCCCAATGTGTAGAGGCTGGAGATAGAAGCGTGAGAACTACAACAACGCTACGACAAGGTTAAACCAACATCACACACTGTCTCCATCACGTAGATATTTGCAAAGCTACAGGAGGCCAAGGCATTGAAAGAACATGTAGATGCAGCTCAGCACAAGCAATCTGTGCTGAAAGCCTACTTGAAGCCTTGGTTGGATGAGGCATACGTAATCATGACCATCATTGAAGGCAAGTTGACTAGTCTGCAGGAGACTCAACAGAAGCTATAGCCTGATAGTGTAGGGCCAACGACAGAGTAATTGGTAAAAGAGATGAAGCAGGCGGCAACATAGTGCATCGTCAATGTAGCAGTTGTCCAATTCAAGCTGGGAGGTCTTTGCGGTAAGATCTCCTCACCAGCCGAGTGACTCGAGGGTGACTCACCATATTTGTGTTGGGGGCCTATTGGGAACAAGTCTCCTTAAGGTCAATTCTGGGGTTACAAACCCAAGTTTTGGGGCAAAAGGGCTGAATTTTTTATAAAGAATGTAAAGTCTCCACATTTTGTGGCCACGAAGCATGAGGATACCTGAAGACAAAAAGGGTTTCTACCCTTTGCCTAGATAGGTTGTGTCAGTTTTTGAGATACGCCTTTGGTCCGCGGACCATGGGATTGTATAAAAAGGAGAGCCTGTCTAAAGCAGTTAAGTAGTCATGATCCATTTATGTAATAGGATTGTGAGAGCTAAGAGTCAGAGTCTTAGTGGAGGAATAGGCTCTGCAGCTGAGTGCACACAGGCCTAGGGTAGAATTCTGCAACTGAGTGCACAAACCCCTACAGCTGTGTGCACAGTGCGGTTAGAGTCTGTATTGAAAATCTGAATCATCAATAAAGAGAAGTGTTTTGAACTTACTGTGTACTTTCCATTTGTGTAAGCATTATTTTACTACTATTATAAATGTTGCGACTATGCTATGTTGAATGTTGAATGTTAAGTTGATGCGCGGAAATATATGTTTCACCCTGAACACAAGTAATAATATATATTTACGCGAGGATAATCTTAATTGTATGGTAAAGTTGTATGATATGTAAAACAATTTGGGAAACAAGTCGTAAGTTCTTGAATCATCATCTAGGGTTGCGTGAAGGACAATCGGATACCTTCCCAGAGGTTCTGAAACACGAAAGAAGAAGTACATTAATAAGCCCTAAAGGCTTATCGATCTGCGCGAGGATAGGAGTAAGGTTATAAGATTGACATCACTACTATCTTAGGGTGCGAAAACTTGGTTCCTGCATCCCCCCATACTACTTCGGGTGAGACTTCTATTCGTGCTCCATGGATTGATGCTGTAAGGGCCAGTAGTGTATGGATTTGCTTGGTTTCTTAATGCTAAACCTCGGTCAGGGCCTATCAAGCCAATAATTTGTATGGTGTTTTTCTATTGGTTTCACTTCCTTAAAACAACTTAGGAGGTTAAATCATATCATAGTGGCCTCTCATCGCATGTTTACCTCAGTTGGCCAGTTGCATAGGTAGATGTGGGAGTAAGGTGTTACATCCACCACCACCATGATGGGATAATGTTGTCGTTTTGTCTTTGGTAATCCCGTTATAAAATCCAATGAAATCACTTCCCAAATGGGTAGTGGGTTTAGCAATCGAATAGGGTGTTGTGTTCCACATGTACTTGTTGATATTCTAGACATTTTGCTAACTATTATGCCACCTCCATTTTCAGGTCTAGCCAAAAAAAATATTTACTTAATGTTGTTATCATGTTTTTATATTCAGGATACTCTGCATATGGTTTATTGTGATATTCATCTACTATCATTTTTTTTTAATTACTCACATTGAGAACATACAATCTATTTATGTAGGTTAGAATTTCTTCAAAAATTTTTAGCATATCCTAGAACTTCCATTTGCTACAATTTTTGTTGAATTTCCAGGTATTTGTGATCTTGTTGTATTGAATTTTTTATATACTCTACAAAATATGTACTCATACTGCTAACAAATACTCCCATTAAATCATATGTATTCCTACTCAAGGAATCTACTATTTCATTTTGTTTTTCTTTTATGTGTTTAATATCAAACTCTAAATCACTAATGAAAGATAGCCATCTTTCCTGTCTAGCATTTAGATCTAGTTGGATGAACAAATATTTCAAGTTGACATAATCTGTCACCAGAGTAATTGTTTTCCCTAAAAGGTAGTGTCTCCACATCTTTAGAGCATGTATTACTACAACCAACTCTAAGTCATGTCTTTTCAGTTTCCTAGACTCATAAGCTACTACTACATTTTCCTACATCAAAACTCGCCTAAGACCTGCCAAACAAGCATCGATGAAAATAATGAATTCCTTGTTTGTGTCTACAATTTTTAGTATAGAAGATACTGTCAGTAATTGTTTCAATTTTTCAAAGCTTTCCTAACATTTGGTTGTGCACTCAAATTTTATTCCATTCTTCTATTAGGATGTAATAGGGTAGGTTAGTTTAGAGAATCCTTTTATAAACATTCGTAATATCCTATTATTCCCATAAATAAGTGGATGAATGACACATCCTTAGGTATGGTCCAATTTAAATAGCCTTAACCTTCTCAGGATCAACAAACATTCCCTCCTTTTAAATGACATGACCCAAATAGTATATTATGTATTTATAAAACTCACATTTGCTAAGTTTCACATATAGCTGATGTTCTCTTAAAAATTGTAGCACTAATTTCAAATGTTATTTGTGCTCTTCTTCATTCTTGGAATACACTAAAATATAATCCATAAACACCAGTACAAATGTATCAAGGTACTTGTGAAGTACACTACTCATTAAACACATAAAGGTTGCTAGTGCATTTATAAGACAAAAAGGTAACAATATGAATCTGTAGTGACCATATCTGGTTCTAAAAGTTGTCTTAAAAAATATCTTCATCTTTGATGTGTAGCTAGTGATAACCGGTCCTTAAATAAATATTTGAAAATATGGTTTCTCCCCTCACTTGATCAAACAAATTATCAATATGAGGCGGTGGATATTTATTTTTGATGGTTAATTTATTCAATTGTCGATAATCCATGTAGATTCTAAATGTTCCATCTTTTTCTTAACAAATAGTACATGGACCCCCATGGCGAGACAGTCGGTCATATGTAACCATTATTTAGCAGTTCATGTAACTATATTTTCAGTTCTAATAGCTCTGGTATACTCATTCAATAAGGAGCTCTAGATGCTGGGGTGGAATCGGGTACTATATTGATGTTGAAATTTGTCTCTACAAGGAGGTAAACATGGAATTTCCTCTAGAAACACATCTTGAAATTCAATAATGATTAGCAGTGTCTCTAAATTTTCCTTTTATGGTTGTTGTTTATTTTTCCACCTGCACAATGTATAATTGACATCTGTTTTTTGCACTCATTTTAAGCTGTAAAGCTAAGATTTGTCTCGTTGATATTCATTTTGGTATAGCTTTAATTAATTGGGTTTTCCCATATTGACTCACACAACTTACTATTTTCTCCAAACAGTTTATGACCGCTTCATGTTTCTCCAACCAATCCATGCTTAATAACACATCATAGGACCCTAATAGAAGAATATTTAAATTTACTTATATGGACCATTTAAGTTAATGGGACATTGTCTTACTTGACTCATTTCCATTCTTTATGTGTCGGTTGCTAACTGTATGAACCATGTAGTCTCGAATTTTTCGGATTTTAATTCATATTTTTACACAAGTTGGGGACTAATGTAACTTAAACTAGCCCCTGGATCAATTAAAATAGAAAAAAATGGTTTGAAATGGTACCTTCAATCTCAATCATGGTATATTGATGCTTAACCTATATGTCCTCCAACGTGACACTGATCCTAGAAATGTTTCTAACAACGTCATTCATAGTTGTTGCTTCGTGCACAACTTGAATATTCTAAATAGATAGGGGATTATGCTAGAAGTCTCTCAATAGATGATGTTCACCACACCCCAACACTTTAGTGGTTCTCTTTCCTTGATCCCATTAATATTTTTATTGTTGACATCCATTGGTTTGGACATTGTTTGAGATTGTGCCAGCTGATTTAAATTCCCTTTACTAAATTTCTTTCGTTGATGATATTTTCCAAAAATTTTAAGATAAGAATATTTCTCTCTTTGATCCCATTCTAGTTTTTTTTATGTCCTTACTTAGCCAAGGCTTTGAGACTTCCCACCTATTCTTAAACTATTGGTATCATAATCTTTGTTTCCTTACTACATCATCCATGGGCTTAGGATTGTTGAGCTCAATCCTTTCTTTATAAATAATCGGTAAACGGTTTACAAAAGGTTTCACTTTGGCTTTTTCTTATTTAATATAGGGAACATACCATAATAAGTTGGCAAATTTTCCATAAACTCGTCCATAATTAAATGTCACAGCCTTAACTCATGGAAATCCTTGGCGCGATCATCATAATTACGTTCATTCAAATATCAGGACTTAAATTGTTTTCAGAATTCATCCCAAGAAACTGTATTTCTTCCAATAAGTGCACACTTTTGGCCTCTTCCCACCAGAGATAAACTTTACCTTTCAGTTGGTAAATGACCAATATGGACTTCAAATTACTCTTGTACTCATAAACTTGAAAATATTTTGCCATGTTAAGAAGCCATGCTTCTGCATCCTCTTCCTTTTCCCCATCAAAGGTAGGGGGATTTATTGTCCTAAATTCTCCTTGTAACTCTATTTTCCTAATTCTTTTCCTTAGTTTCAAATATGTTCTATCTAGTTCTCCTCCACCTTTAGACATCTCTGATTTTGTTTCCATCTTTTTTCTTTTTAGTACTTTTGGTTCTATGGTTTACTGGCTAGAACTTTCGATCAACTCTCTTCTCATCCTCTTCTATTCATCACTAGCATTTAGCAAGCATTCATTACTACTCTTGGGATGAGCCAACTCTTGTTGCAAAGTTTTAATGACATCCATAAACTTAGAGGTTGGTGGGGTACTTCCATTTCCCAACTCAACGTATAATTCTTCACCAACTATCATAGCTGGAGGGGGATCCTTTTTCATTCTATTGTAGCCTACTTTAGTTGAGTACCTTATGAACAAAACATATAATTATCAACATCTCATAGTTATAATTCTACACACATTTCACTTTGATATGTTGGTTCCTTCCAAGCCCAGTGTTGAAACTTAGGCTCTGATACCATCTGTAATACACCTATGTTCACAATTTTTTTTCTTCTTTTTCAGTTTATAGCCACTACTTCATCTTGATGATTTTACCCTTGTTGACTTTTATGAGGGGTAAAATGAATCAACACCATGGTATCTGACAATTACATTCGGCAGAGATTCCTCCAATGTATAATGTTTGAAGAACTTTCTTACCATTGTTTTATGGTTCATGCTCATAACTATAAAATGTTAAAGAGTGATATTATGGGGCTCTATCATGCCTATGGTTTATTTATTAACATTTGGTTCTAGTCATGTTGTTCCTCTACCGCCATGGTATTATGTGCAGATATCCACCTTCCTATATATGATATGTGGTATCACACAAGGTTATTTTTTTATTATCTACTTATTTAATGACTTAAGCCTTACCTGGTTTACATATATGGGTATGGTTTATATGTGTAGTTCCATTCCTATCTTAGGATTGACCCTATTTTTCTCTTAATCTCTTAGCACACTGGTATGAAGGGGGAATTCATTGTTTTTTTGTTTTCCTACTTTGATTTATGCACACCTACCTAGATATTAATGGTTATAACTCTACATGTTATATACCTAGGGGGGATAATATGGGGTACCAAGGGAGGTACCCAAGGTAATAATGTAATAATGGGATGGGCCATAGTAATAAATAAGGTGGTTAACCCATATCATGTAAGGGACCACAAGTAGTTAGTAATAATGTAATGGGCCCATGGTATTAGTGGATGGTATGAGGGATCCATGGTAATGATTCATGGTATTGCATGTATGATGCCTATATAGAGGCTAGAGACTCCACATGGGGAGAGTCAAGAAATAGTGTCAATGAATATTGTATGAACAAGCATATGGCTTGTGGAGTGTTCTCCTTCCATAAGGAGTGAATGTATGGTGTTTCCCTACCTTAAGGGTTTGATAATAAGAAGCATTTCTATCTATTTTGATCTTTGTTATTATTGGGTATATTTGTTAGATCTATATATTCTTGGGTTAGATCTATAACACTACATACACCTTAGGTGTTAACAGGAAGGTGAGAGGGTTAGGTTTTTTCTTTCAAAACACATGGTAAGGTACCACATAACTAACCCCCATGTCAATATCACTTGCATGTTGTACTACGATGAAACTACAGTTGGATTGGCATCACACTGATCCAACGACGTGTGTAGCTCCTCATCACTTTTACCCTAAATGACTAGGTACCCATCAATTTCCATTTTGGATTTGTTTCTTCATTCCACCTCACTAGGGTCGGGCTCCTATGACGTTGCCATGAGATAACCCTCAGTACTAGCAGTTGGTAAATTTTAGGTTACCATGGTCTTCACCAAGTCATCCTCACATCCCTACTCATCATGGATGACTGATTTAATCTACATTTATTGTGTGCTACTTTTCCTCACATTTTAGCGTGATTAATTCCTATGATCTCCCTTCATTTGTATTTAGTGCTTTCACTCTACTATGCGTAGTAGTATTAAACTCTCTGACCAAACCTCTGGTTACAGTTTGGCCTTGGGTTCTACATGTAAATTGCTTTTTTTTCTTCCAAATCTTACTTGTGTAACTCCTGCTACAAATTTTTTGTGTTTTGGGATTTGAGTTAGTCTCCTATTTGTTAATTTCACACCAAGTTTTCAATCCTTAGATAATGTTGGAAATAATACTGGGGGGGGGGGGGGGGGGGGGGGGGGGGGGGGGTTGGGGTGAATCAGCATTATCAACTTAATTATTTTCTTTTTCAAACCGAGATCATATACGCTACTTCAGTTAGTGAAAACCGCGTATATACGCAACTACAGATAAGGAAACCCACGTATACCATGTAGACTTATAATTTAATTTATCTTACAAATGTTGATCATTAATCTATGTATCATAATCAAATAAATAATAACCAGAAACAGTGAAACAAAACAGAAGACAATCACACACAAGAACACAAGATATAAGGTGGAAACCCATTGTGGGTGAAAACCACCTACTGCAATTCGTCTCTATCTTCCTTTATTTAGAAACTTCTTTTTATAATGTTTTTGTACTGGTGCAGTCCTTTACCAGGCTACTACCTGCAAAGAGCTACAACCCTCTCTCATTCTCCTGCTTTTCTTGGAAGGGAGCTACAACCCCCTTAGCTCTTGTACTAGCCGGGATACTAGTACGTAGGCTACTACCTGCAGAAGGCTACAACCTTCTCTTTGCTTCCAGGGACCACGTTTCATAAATTTTCAGACTAGATCCATGAAAAACAATCAATCATCAAGATTTTCTGTATCAAACAATCTCCTTTTCACCAATTAACACTGAATCAAATAGACACTTCTCTGACAGCTATACCCAGAACACAGTAACAGTAACCACACACCAAATTCTAAACCCACAACACTGCAGCAATAAACAGAAGCAGCTAGAAGATAATTCAAGGGACGTACGCTACTTCAAGAACCAAAAACCTGCGTGTATACGCTTCTGTGTTTGGACCAACCTGTGTATACGCAGTTTTAATTCACAGAACCCGCGTGTATACGCACCTTTGCTTCACTAAACCTGCATACATATCTATATAGGATAATTCACTCTTTCAAACATTCAGACATTAGTTAACCCAGATTACCAGATTTATAGATCAAGCAAGCGCCACATAGAACAGATCAAAATCATACAAAGATACTATCATTCAAGCCTAAAGATTTTGACCCATCAATAGAACTTATCCTTCTCCTTGCACTTAGGTTCCTTTTTCATTCAAATCCAGATCTGCACCATAACCCAATCATAGTATTCCAGATCTAACACTTTATTAGATATTCAATTATTCAGGTGGTCTCTTTCCAAATGATCTCCTTTCTCTTTTATAACCTTAGGCCTTTCATAATACCACAGTCCAAAAACCATAGAAATTCAATACCATGGACCCAATACTTGGGATCAACACTTATGACGAGATACCATGGCCCAAAACCATAGGTTCAAATACCAAGGACTAAATACCACAGACCAAAAATAAGTTCTCGCACATGTACGCGCTTTTCCTTGCATGAAAGTGCGTGTATACACATACGCGCATTGGGAACGTCCAACCTGCGTATATACATGGCTTGATCAAAGTGAACCTGTGTATATATCTTTTTCTTATTTCTGAGTGCCTGAACTGTGATCTGTCATCAGAGTGAGTTGCCATCAAGGACAACACCTTTGCCATAGCGCCAACCCTGTGCCATAATGCAAACAATCTGCCCCTTTGGACTTGATGGCAACCCCAAGATCCTCAAAGTCATTCTCCCCCTTTGTCATCAAGGGCAAAGGGTTGTGCTCCCCCTAAGTACATGTTGAAATCTCTGCTCTGCTGTGCTGACCAAGCTCCCCCTGACTTGTAGGCAAGATCTGCAAAAAGATGTTCTTCAAGAAGAACCATGACTTATACATCATAAAAGACCTTCCTATCACCAACAGACTCTACACATACATCCATCACCCAACCAAGTGGGGATACACCAGAAATTTACATAAGACAACCAAGTACATTACATCATTCATCCCAGGCATAGTGGGGAAACCAAAATAGGCCGTTACATGAGCTTGACAATAAACGATATACATGACATAGAGATGAAATAGCAAGACTTATGAAAGTCACTAGAGATGAAATAGCAAGACTTATGAAAGTCACTAATAACTGATATCAGCAGCATCTGACAATCACTCTACAGATTAGCGATCATGTTTTCCTTTTGTTCTCCTTCTATAGCTGATCCTCCTGAACCCAAAACAGCTTGTGTACTTGAACCAAAAGCTTCTAATGTAATGCCAACAATGCATTATCATAAGTTTATCTTCTCCCCCTGAACCTGTGCCAGATGGTCTCTGTCAGACCCATATCAGACTCTCTTCAACCAGAGTCTGTCCCCACTGATTTCCTTCGAACCATCATATACGCGACTGTATCTGCATAAACCGACATATGTACGCGGCTCCTCCTCATGCAACTCGCGCACAACCATATTTCTCTGAAACAGACAGGTTTCAACAGCAAGATGATGCATCAACTACCCCCAGCTTCTGTCCAAGGTATTCAAATGTCTCCCTGGGTAGTGGTTTGGTGGAAATATCAGCAACTTGTTCCTTGGAGGGAACATATTCCAGTTTGACCTTTTGTTCCAGCACTTGTTCCTGGAGAAAATGATACTTGATCGGTATGTGATTGGTCTTTGAATGCATGAATGGGTTATTTGAAATGATGATTGCACTTGTATTATCACATAAGATGGAGATAGGTGGAGTACAAGTGATTTGAAAATCCTACAAAGTTTGCATCATCCAAAGGAGCTGTGTGCAACAAGATGCAGCAGCCGTATATTCTGCTTCAGCTGTAGATAAAGCAATCGAACTCTGTTTCTTGCTGAACCAAGATACTAATCTGGAACCCATAAAGAATGCACCACCACTAGTGCTTTTCCTGTCATCCACACTTCCAACCTAATCTGCATCTGTATAAGCATGAAGAGTGAGATCTGTATCTCTAGGATACCATAGGCCATAGTTTTGAGTTTCTTGAAGATACTTGAAAATTCTCTTTACTGCCTGAAGATGAGTTTCCTTTGGATTTTCCTGAAATCTTCCAACCATTCCCACTACATGCATGATGTCTGGTTGGGTACCTATTAGATAGAGTAGACTTCCAATCATGGATCTATAAGTTGGTTGATGCACTGCTGTTGATTCATCATTTGCACTGAGGCTGCATCCTGTAGCCATAGGGGTACATACTGGTTTCGAATATTCCATACCATACTTCTTCAAAATCCGCTTGAGGTACTTGGTTTGAGATAAAAAGATACCACCTTCATTTTGTTGGATTTGTAATCCAAGAAAATATGTCAGTTCTCCAAGCAAGGACATTTCGAATAATTTCTGCATTACCAAGGCAAAGTTCTGACTCATAGCTTCTTCATTGCTACCAAATATGATATCATCAACATACACAACAAGTATTAGCAATTTGTTATTTTCAATTTCCATATAAAGATTTTTATCTGCTCATCCTTTTGAGAAACCTTGTTGATGAGGATATTTGTCCAAACGATAATACCAAGCCCTTGGAGCTTGTTTAAGACCATAGAGAGCCTTCTTAAGTCTGCATACAAGCTTTGGATCATTTCCAAGGATGAATCCATCTGGTTTCTCAATATGCACTTCTTCTTCTAAGTCTCCATTTAGAAAAGTTGATTTCATGTCCATTTGAAATACTTTGAACTTCTAAAAGCTTGAGAGAGCAAGGAACATTCGGATGGCCTTGAGTCTAGCAACGGGAGCAAAAGTTTCTTCAAAGTCTATTCCTTCTTATTGAGCATACCCTTTACAAACAAGTTTGGCCTTGTTTCTAATAACTTCCCCATTTTCATTCAACTTGTTTTTGAATATCCATTTTGTCCCTATGACATTCTTATCTTTTGTTCTAGGGACCAACTCCCAAGTGTTATTCTTTTCAATCTGCTCAAGTTCTTCATCCATTGCTTTGACCCAACATTCATCTTTGCATGCTTCTTTTACATTTTGTGGTTCAGTGGAGGAGAGCAATGCCAAATAGCTTGAATCTTCTGCAATTTTTCTTCTTGTTTGTATACCTGCCTCTTTCTGCCCCAAAATTTGAGATTCTGGATGATTCTTCTGAACATACCTGGATGGAGTCTTATCTTCTATCCTTGTCTATTCTTCTGGTGCCTCATGGGTTTCTTCTTCATCATGAATCTAATTTGATGTTGATGGATAGTCCTCATCATCTTTGAAATCTTCAGATCTTACTTGCCTAGGAGTGTTTTCTTCTCCATCAACCACTACATCAATACTTTCAACAATTTTTCCAAGCCTTTTATTATAACACGTGTAAGCTTTGTTGTGGGGAGAGTAACCAAGGAGAATGCCTTCATCTACTCTAGGTTCAAACTTGCCAAGATGTTCATCAGTATTTTGATATAGCATTTTCTTCCAAAATTTTTGAAATATTTTACCGAAGGAGTCTCACCATACCAGAGCTCATGAGGGGTTTGAGTGTTGTTCACCTGGACGTTTGTTTTGTTGAGAATAACAACTGCAGAAAATGCCACTTCACCCCATAAAGTTGCGGGAGTTCCAGACTCATCAAACATAGCACGAGCCATTTGTTGAACCGTTATGTTCATCCTTTCCACTACTGCATTTTGCTGAGGAGTCCTAGCTGTAGAGAATTCCCTTCTTATTCCATTTTCTTCACAAAAATCAAAAAATTCATTTGAGGTAAATTCCCCACCTCTATCAGACCTGAGGCACTTGATTTTGTGATCTGATTCGTTTTCAACCAAGGCTTTGAAAGTTTTGAATTTTTCAAAGGCTTCATCTTTGTGCTTCATAAGTCCTATCCAACACATCCTGGAAAAATCGCCAATGAATAATATAAAGTATTCTTCTCCCCGAGGTGACCTTTTCCTAGATGGATCACATACATCAGTTTGGACATGTTCAAATGGCCTACTAGCTGATCCTTCCTTCTCAGGGAAATTAGTTCTGGTTTTCTTACCAAACTGACATGATTTGCATACTGTATTGTCTGGAATTCTAATGTCTGGAAGACCACGAACTGCCTGGTATTTGCATGCTTTCCTTATATGTGAGAAGCTTAGATGCCCCAACCTCCGGTGCCATAGCCAGTGTTCATCGTTCTTGCTCAGATAGCATTGTTGTTGTCCTTCTTTGAATATGTATAAATTATTTGGAGTTTTTATGCCTTTGATCACTATTTTTCATCTATGAAGATCACGAACACTACATCCATTTGATCGGAATATTACCTCAGTTCCTTCAACGCACATCTAATTGACACTCAATAGATTATGCTTCAAGCCATCAATATACATAACATTTCCAGCTTTGACCTTTTCTTTCAACTGAACAGAACCTTTACCTTTTATGAGTGCAGGGGTGTCATTTCCAAATGAGACCTTCTTTTCCTTTTCTAAGGCACTATATGATTGAAGTTTTTATTTATCACCTGTCATATGTTTTGAACATCCATTGTCGATGTACCATTGATTTTCTTGTCCTTCTGCATATACGGCTATCCCACATCTTTTTGGTTGTGGTTCCTTCATTCTCCATGTTTTGGCACTTGAGGCTTGTTCCTTCTGAGTTGTCTGCCAAAACCTGCTCCTGCATTCAGAATCTTCGTGACCGAAGTTGTTACAAATAGAACATTCTATTTCATTTTCAAGAGCAGAAAAGTTATTGTAGCTCCTTTTCATGATTCCAATCATATTTCTTTGTTTTTGAGCTTCTCTAGTCATGATTGTCTTATAGGCAACACATTGAGCTGCTTTGTGACCAAAGTTATGGCAAGAGAAACATTGGCCATTGAAGAAACTCATGCGATTACCAACCAAGTGATTGTAGTTTCTATTGATATCCATTCTTGAGGCAAATTGAGATGGTTTTACCTGTGGCTGGTTATAGCTTCTATTCATCCTTAAAGTAGATTGCCCCCGATTTACCTGGTAGTCTTTGTTCACTCTTGAGGTAAATTGTCCCTGATTTACCTGGTGATCTCCATTGAGCCTTTGCTCACTTCTCCTTGCTGCATCAAGATAACTTTTGGAGGTGGATGGTTTCTGCACTTGAGTTGCTTCTTCATTATATCCCAGACCTCTCTTGATTAGAGGAGAACGCTGCACTTTGATAATCTCATCTAACGTTTCAGATCCTTTAACAAATCTAAGATTAAGAGCTTTAGTTTTCTCAATCTCTTTTCTAAGTCCCACAACTTCACATTCTAACTTTTCATGATGTTTTTCACTTTCAGCCAGCTAGAATTGCAGAGTATCAATAATCATATTTTTCTCTTCTAAACAAATTTTGAGTTTAGAAATCTCTTCATAAAGACCTTCTTCATCTATAGCATCTATGAAATCATCATCTTGAAAAGCCATTAAAAGTCTATAATTATTACCTTGTACATATTCATCACTATTTGAAAATCCATCACTGTCTTCATGAGTGTAATAGCTTTTGTTATTTACATTCTATTTCTTGTTCCATCTAACAGGTTCCTTACCTTTGTCAAGCTTACCTTTATGAGGACACTTGGCAGCATAGTGACCGACTCTTCCACAAGCAAAACATTTGAAAGGTAACTTACCTCTGAATCTTCCAGCACCCCGTTGAAGGTTCTTGACAAAATTTGATTCTTCCTCTTCTTCTGACATATGACCTAAGTGATAGTAATCTCCTTTTCCTGAGGCCTTGAATGTGGCTTCTCTTCTCTCTGATGGTCTCCCTTTCCTCATTTCATAAGCGGTTAGAATTTCGTGTAGCTGCGACATGGTAATTTTCTGTAGATTCTCCTTTTCTTCTATTGTAGATACTTTTGATTCAAACTTAGAAGACAAAGATCTCAGAACATTTTCAACCACAACAGCCTCTTTTATTTCTTCACCCAAATTTTTCATACAATTAACAATCTCATCTATGCGTAGGAAATAGTTATCCACACTTTCATCATTGTACATCCTGAGATTTTCATACTGAATTCTGAGGGTTTTAAGTTTTGCTCATTTACATGTTCATCTCATTCATAGCTCACAACGATCTTGTCCCATATTTCTTTTGCAGTTTTATACTGTATAACCTTGACGAATTCTGATTGAGATAGACATCCTAATAGAGTATTGACAGCCTTTGCATTTGCTTCAAACTGCTTCTTCTCAGCCGGATCTGTAGGAGTTACTGATGGAAAAGTGTACCCTGTGTCTATGATATCCCAAACTTCTATACCAAGAGATTGAAGATAGGCTGTAACTCTTACCTTCCAATAGACGAAGTTGTTCCCATCAAAAATTGGTGGCCTGATTGATGCATCTCTCTCGTAGTTCCTCATGATGATATATCTTCCTTCAAGCGATCAAGCTTCTTCTGAAGGACCTGCTCTGATACCAATTGTTGGAAATAATACTGAGAGGGGGGGAGGGGTGAATCAATATTATCAAGTCAATTATTTTTTTTTCAAACCCAGATCATATACACTACTTCAGTTAGTGAAAACCGCGTATATATGCAACTACAGATAAGGAAACCCGCATATACCATGTAGACTTATAATTTAATTTATCTTACAAATGTTGATCATTAATCTATGTATTAGAATCAAATAAATAGTAACCAAAAACAGTGAAACAAAGCAGAAGACAATCACACACAATAACACAAGATATAAGGTTGAAACCCAATGTGGGTGAAAACCACCTGCTATAATTCGTCTCTATCTTCCTTTATTTAGAAACTTCTTTTTACAATGTTTCTGTATTGGTGCAGTCCTTTACAATTACGCAGGCTGCTACCTACAGAGAGCTACAACCCTCTCTCTTTCTCCAGCTTTTCTTGGAAGGGAGCTACAACCCCCTTAGCTCTTGTACTGGCCGGGATACTAGTACGCAGGCTACTACCTGTGGAAGGCTACAACCTTCTCTTTGCTTCCAGGGACCACATTTCATAAATTTTCGGACTGGATCCATGAACATCAATCAATCATCAAGAATTTTTGTATCAAACAATCTCCTTTTCACCAATTAACACTGAATCAAATAGACACTTCTCTGATAGCTGTACCCAGAACACAGTAATAGTAACCACACACCAAATTCTGAACCCAGAACACTGCAACAATAAACAGAAGCAGCTAGAAGATAATTCAAGGGATGTATGCTACTTCAAGAACCAGAAACTTGCATGTATACGCTTCTGTGTTTGGACCAACCTGCGTATACGCAGTTTTAATTCACAGAACCCATGTGTATACGCGCCTTTGCTTCACTGAACCTGCGTACAGATCTATAAAGGATAATTCACTCTTTCAAACATTCAGACATTAGTTAACCCAGATTACCAGATTTATAGATCAAGCAAGCACCACATAGAACAGATCAAAATCATACAAAGATACTATCATTCAAGCCTTAAGATTTTGACCCATCAATAGAACTTATCCTTCTCCTTGCGCTCAGGTTCCTTCTTCATTCAGATCCAGATCTGCACCATAACCCAATCACCGTATTCTAGATCTAGCACTTTATCAGATATTCAATAATTCAGATGGTCCCTTGCCAAATGATCTCCTTCCTCTTTTATAGCCTTAGGCCTTTCATAATACCACGGTCCAAAAACCATAACAATTCAATACCATGGACCCAATACTTGGGATCAACACTTATGACGAGATACCATGGCCCAAAACCATAGGTTCAAATACCAAGGACTAAATACCACAAACCAAAAATAAGTTCTCCCACATGTACGCGCTTTTCCTTGCATGAAAGTGCGTGTATACGCATACGCGCCTTGGGAACGTCCAACCCGCATGTATATGCAGCTTCGTCAAATTGAACCTGCGTATATGTCTTTTTCTTCTTTCTGAGTGCCTAAATTGTGATCTGTCACCAGAGTGAGTTGCCATCAAGGACAACACTAGTGCCATAGCACCAAACCTGTGCCATAATGCCAACAAAATGTGTAACTAGGTTCGGTCTTCATTAGTATGAAATGTATTCTTGTAAATGTAAAATGAAAAAAATATATATTATTATTTTTGAAGCATGGGTTTCATGCTCAAGTTATTTTATTTTATAGGTCAAGCACCCATTGAGTGTTTCTAGGGTTTTCCCTAGGTATAAGAGTCATTATCATATATGGAAGACCCTATGGGCACATTGTATATTGTAGAGAAAAAATTATTTTGTCTTCAAAATATCAAGATACCTCCAAGATCAAGTCGCCTTAGTGAGCTATCAAGTCGGCCTACATGAAGAGCCACGTCCACCCTTGAGGAAGCATATATAAGAGGAACTCATCCTCCACTTGGATCATTCATTCACTCATCTCGTATGCGAAGAAGGCAAAATAAGGAATTTGAAGAAGGAAGTGAAAAGAAGAGAAAGATCAAGAAGTTGAAGTGTTTGGCTCTCTCCATTCTTCTGGAAGTGCGAAGTTAGGGTTTTTGTGCTGGGAAAGTTTGAGGTTCAATTTTGGAAGAAAGAGAGAAAGGAAGGCAAGCAAAGGTCTCTTAGGGCATCTTACTAGGCTTAAGACTCAAGTCAAGGCAAGCGAGGTCAAGGGGAAGGAAATTAGAGGGAAATCGAAGTCTCCTAGAGAAGCAGCAACAGTTGCAGCAGTTACTAGGGAGCAGAATTTCGGATCTAATGGGAGGTCAAAGACATTTCAACATGAGTTCGAGGAAGACTTGATCTTAGAGGGTATTTTTCTGAGTCTAGGTCATGGTATTCGTCAATTGAAATATTTGAAAGATAAGAAGATATTTTATGGCTTTTCCCCTCAAGTGGCAGGGTTTTTTCCCTCGCTTCTAGCCTATATACCGTGTCATTGTTCTTACTGTTTTTGGTAGTTGTTTGATGTATTTCACATTGGAATAAGAAAGATCAAAGCTAATAAGTAAAAAAGTAACACAAGCAGTTATCAAGTTAAGAGAATTAACATATACATTGCCCTATTGAATTCTCAACTGGGATGACTTAGCTCTCATGGACTCTTCTACAAACTAATTTTCTTGTAAAAACAACAAAACATAGTTCTTGATAGAACTAGTAGTTGATTCTTATTTAATGTTTCTAGCACCCGTATCAAATGTGAGATTTGCTCCTCCTAGGTATCACAAAATACCAATATATCATATACATAAATAATAACAAATGAATCTATAAAGGGGTGCAGTATATTATTTATTAACCTCATAAACATTGTTGGTGCATTGCATAAGCCAAACAACATGACCAACCACTCATACAAACATTGCCTAGTTTTGAAGGTGAGCTTCCAGGCATCTTCTTCTTTGAATCGAACCTAGTGATATTCAATTTTTAAGTCCAACTTGGTGAAGTATTTAACTTGCTACAACTAATCTAACAGATCATCTATCATGGGTGAGGAGTACCTGTTCTCGAGCATAATTTTGTTAAACAGTCAGTAATCAATACACATCCACCAAGTCTCGTCCTTCTTTGGCACAATGATAATGAGTGACCCACATGGTGAGGTACCTGGTCGAATAACACCCCATTTCAATAGTTTTTGCAACTACTTCACCTGATTTGCCTCTATAAAAAACTACTTGTACAACCTAATGTTTGGCAATGGAGATTCTGGCAACAACTGGATCTTGTGCTCCACTTTTGTCTTGGTTGGTAGCCCCTTAGGCTCCTAGAACACACCCTTGTATGTGTGTAGCAACTCATCCAATTATCGTTTCTATTCCTTGTAAACTCCTCTAGGGATGACTTAGCTCTCACAGACTCTTCTACATATTAATTTTCTTGTAAAAACAACAAAACATAATTCTGATAGAACTAATCAACATTTTGACTTGGTTGGCACTTACCAGTGGGATCTTCGACTTGCCTTTGTGCATGTTTATGATGAATGATTTCTTATCCTTGATGTGGTAGTATTGGTTAGCTCTCTACATGAATATTGCATCATGCAAGTACATATAGGGCCTCCCGAACACAACACCACATACATCTCATGGAACAACATCCAATTTTTCTTCATCAATAAAGTCGACATTGATAGCAAATTTGATTCTATATTGTTTGGTTACCTGAATCTTTGCCTCCTTGTTGACCCACCGCAATGGATATGGGCTAGGATGGTCATGAGTCTACAATCCCAATTTCTTGACCAGATCTATTGCTATGAGATTTTCTTGTGACCTTGAGTCGAATAGAGCATCAATTTCCATCTTCTTGACCTGTATCTTTATATGGAAAAGTATGGTCATTTCCTTCTCTTCCTTTTGTTAAAGGCTACTCAGATTCACCCACTTCTACATTGATGTACATTCAATATTCTCATCAACATATCATCTACTTTCCACCTAGTTGCTCGCATCAATGGCCATGAGATTTTTCTTCTTAGCATCTTTCTTTCTAGTCTTCAGGTTGAGCTATGGATGCAACTTTCAACACTTCTCCTCTGTATGATCAGCAATGTTATAATGGTTGTAGTGTCTTGAGGCTTTGAATCAATTCTCTTCTTGCTATGATTCAAACCTTTTTTCATCCCTAAAAACCCTAATTTTTCCTAGTATTGCCTTCCCTTTCTGCAATATTGAAAGTGAAATGATGAAAATAAGGACCATGTGGTAAATAGTGTCATTTATCAAAAGTTCATTGTTTTAATGCATTAAATGAAGCTTAATATATAAAATTGTCACTAATTATGGTTTATGAAGGCATTCCTATAACTTACACAAGTTCCTATAACGTGACTCCATGGTTAGCATATGTGTGCACCTCTAGAATGAAAATGCTTGTTTGGTAGGAGGAGCTAATGTATTTGGGATTTGTGATATCTCAAGAAGGGTTGAAGAGGGATACAATAATGGTCAAAGCAATTATTGAATGGCTAGATTCAAAGAGTGCATTTTAGGTAAGGAGCTTCCATGGTTTAGCAAGATTTTATAGGAAGTTCAATAGAAATTGTAGTGGGATTTGTGCACTGTTAACTAAATATATGAGGAAGGGATGCTTCTAATGGACAACAACTCGAAGAAATTTTGATCTCTATAAGAAAACTGACCCAAAAATTATATTTGATTTATTAACTTCTGATAAGGTGTTGTAAGTGGATTGTGATGTTGATGGATGGTGATAGGAGTAATATTGAGTCAAGAAGGAAGACCAATAGCCTATTCCAGTGAGACGCTAAATGAATCCAACCAAAATAATTCCACATGTGATGAATATTTTTATGTGATCATTCAACCTTCGAAGAAGTGGATATATTTTTTGTGGCCAAAATAGTTTGTTTTGTGCACTAACTCATCAAGCCTTGAAATTTATCAATGATCAAGTAAATATTAATCAAAAGCACATCATATGGATTAAGTTTTTGCAAACTATTCATTTGTATTGAAGCATAGGAGTGAAAATTCCAATTGTGTAGCTGATGCATTAAGTAGGACAACTTTGGTGATTGAGATGTCCATAGAGTTAGTTGGACTTCAAAGCTTAAAACAAAGTTACCAACTTACCGAGAACTGTACTGAGTTCTTCTTTTTTTAAACGCATCAAGTAATGATTTTTATGTTAATTTTGAAAAGTGTTGATGCAACATCAACCTTTTCTTTGGAGAAGCATATTTTTGACACTTTAAATTTTCATATGTATTAAGTATGGACATTTTTTTTAAATGTTGGTGATTTTCATGTTGATTTTGAAAAGTATTGATGCATCATTGACCTTTTTTTTAGGGAGGGTGCATATTATACTTTAAATTTTCTTGTGTATTAATTATGGACATTTTTTTAATATGTTGGTGATTTTCATGTTGATTTTGTGAAGCGTTGATGCAGCATCTACCTTTTTCTGTTGGGCAAATTTTTGACACTTCAAATTTTCTTATGTCTTAACTATGAGGATTTTTTTTTAATGTTGGTTAGTTAACCATTTTTCAAGTTGTCTTCTTCTTCTTCTTCTTCTTCTTCTTCTTCCTGAGATGTTTGTTTTTTAAGAGTTTTAAATTTGTGTTTTTTGTTTTTCTTTGTAATGTTTTTTTGTAATTAAATTTTCATTTTTTTTGCGAAGTTAATTAATAATAATAATAAAATTAATATTTTGAAGTTAAGATTTGTTATATATTTATGTATCTTTAATTAACACTTCAATACACATGAGACTATGGAGGCGATGGAAGTTACAAGTATGTGGCTAGGGTTTACAAACAGAGGTTGATTAGTGTTGAACTCGGGGTTTCGTAGGAGTCTACAAGCGGTCTGGGTAGGTAAGGAAGTTTTATTGGCAGGATGGGAGTGCGCGTTTTTCCAAACACTGCTAAAATCCTTGGTCATGAAGGTATCTTTGTTTTTTATTATGAATTTATAATGAATAGGGATCTTGGTTCCCAATAGTAAGGGCATTTGGGAGGTGGTTTGAGTGAACCGGAAAGAGGTTTCCTGGCATCACATTCATCTTATGGTATGTTATCGAGTGGTTTTGGGTGTCAAATAAGTGGCTTTTCCTCAGTTTCTATATTTTGTCCCCCTCTTCCAGTAGATAATGGTGATTCCAAGTCATTGGGGTCGTTATGTGAAACTCATTAGGTCCCCCCCTCCTCTGGGGGCTTTATCCCTTTGGTTTCTGGCTCAGAACTTCAACATTTTCAGGTAGCTTGTTTGGTTTCTTCTTCGTATTTTTCTCTGGGAGAGAATTTCTTTCCCTCCTCTATATTTGAAGTATTTTTTCCTTCTACGGGGCTTATTTATGAGGTAGAGTGGATTTTTGATGGTTTTTTATCAGCCTCTAGTAGTCTATTGAAGCACTTCCAAGCGGATGGTGTTTGTCGTGTTGCTCAGGAAGTGCATGGAGTGGGTGAAAGTCAAGTGAAGGAGGATGGGAGAGAGGAAGGTACACGCTATCCAATCAAAGGTTTATCAAATTCTAATTCAAAGTCAAAAAAGGACACGATTCTTAAAAGTGCTAAAGCATCTGCTCCATATCAACTTAGTATGGGGATTGACATAGAAATGGATGAAGCAAGGATATTGGTGGATTGGACTATGGTTGGTTGAGCCAAGGGAAGGAATTTTTTCATAGGAACTTTACAGGAATGGCTTAGCTTCGAGATCACTCATGTGGTGAGGTCTTCTCCTGAGATTTTTCTGTTGGCCAAAGGATGGATCCAAATAAACTTTGGATCCCATGAGGAGGCAGAATGTATTGCTAGTTTGGTATGGTCCATCGACTTGACTCCCATTGCTTTTAAGTTTTGGAATTTACTCTTCGACGTGAATCAGAAGCATCTAGACGTGGTTCCCATTTGGGTCAAGTTTCCATTCCTCCCCTTCAATATGTGGACTGAAAATGGTTTTATGGACCTTGGGAATAACATGGGGGTTTTTTATTAAGGCAGACTACTCATTTTCAAAAATAAAGGATATGTCTGTGGCGCATATTCTGGTGCATTTGGATTTGCAGAAAATCCTTAATGAGACTATAAGATTGGTAGAGGGTTGGAAAGGTTACAGATGCTTTAGTATGAGGGAATTATTTTAGATGTAAGTGTTGCCACAAATATGGTCATATGATTCATCTTTGTAATCTCCCTTTCAAAATAGTTACCCCACAGCGAGGGGTAAAGAAGAAGATGAAGGTTGCTTCAAATTTGGCTATGGGGGGTTGTTCGAAGGACATGGAAGCAACCTTGATGGATATGGGTAAAATTTTAAAGTGCTCACCTAATATCAAAATGCCAAAAGTGGGGCTAGAAGAAAATGACTCATTTGGTGGCAATGTGTCTCCCCTTCTGGTTGTCGGTGAGTTGTCTTCCCTAGTGGTGCCTTCTTCAAAAATGTCTACATTTGATCTTGCAACAAGAAATGGGGCTCCATCTCAAGCTCTCAATGGGTCAACCTCTTCGAATCTGCAACCCTTAGGTTATCTTCCATCCCAATCTAATGTCTCTTCCCTATATTTATCTTTATCTTGTTTGGGTTTGGATGGGGGTATTGTTTCTAGGGGGTGGATTCTATTGTTTTTTCTTCTGTTTCTAAATAGGCATAGCCCAGGTTCCTTGCTCTATTCCTTCCCCCCAATTGTCCCTTTCATCCCCGCTAATTTCCATTACTTTGGGTCAATCTTCCTCCACTGGGGATCCTGATACCAATGAAATACTTTATAATATTCAGTCTAGGCAGGTTTTCCCATTGACTGAAGGCTTATCTAGTGGCCTTGGCTAGATTATTATCTCCTCCTCCCACTCTAAATCTCACAGGAGGAAATCTATTTTTGCTAGCACTAAGGAAAAATCTAGAGAAGAGATGGTTGTTGGAAGAGATATTTCCATTACTGGGGCGCTTAGAGCTATGTCATCCCAACATTTTGTTTCCCTGTGAAATTATTATCATTTAATTATCGAGGGTTGGCAAGCCCCTCTAAAAATCTTGCTCTTAAGCAATTGATTCAAGTAGAGGGTCCAGATATCATTTTCCTCCTGAAAACTCTAAGTCCTAGAGAGGCAGTCAAAAAACTATTGGAATCTATGTTGAGTGGATGGAGATTTGTTTCCTCATATGCCAGAGGTCAGTATGTTGGCCTAGTTATTATGTGGGTGTCTTGAAAGATACAAGTTCAGAACTTTTGGAGTATCAGGTCTGGGTTAGGTCTTGAAATTTTTTCCTTGGAGTTGGGGGCTTCTCTTATTTGTATAAATCTCTACAGGCCCTATGATGGTCGGGTAGATTTATGGAATGATTTTCTAGATTTGAAAGTGATGGAAGAAACGAATTTGGTGATATGTGGGGATCTAAAATTTTCTATGGGAGACGCAGAATCTTGGGGTCCTCGGACTAGAGCTGACAATATGTTGGGTTTCTTCCTTAATAAAATTGTGGGTAAAAACCTTTTGGATGTTGAGCCTATTAGGATCAAGTCGTCATGTAGAAACTAATGCATTGGGGAGGCCCACATTGCTAAGCCAATTGACTGATTTTTAGTGGTCGAAGAATTGGTAGAAATTTTATTTAACATTCGACAATGGATCAGCTCTAGCAAAGAATATGATCACTATCCAATTTTATTGGAATTTAAAAAAATTGGGCCCAAGCTTTGTTGTCCTTTCAATTTAAATTGCTCTTGGATTAGAGATGAAGAATTTATCAACTTATTCAAGGAGGAATGGTTTCCTTTTGATCCATAATTTGGATTGTCAACTACCCAGCAGTTTGAAGCAAATCTTATTTGTGGCAAGAGACATGTTGTGGAATGGAAAAAATGAAAGTGGTGCAAAGAGGATTAGGAGTCGGTGGATATTGAAAACCATATTCATTATGCTTCATACTCAACTACTAGTTCCTTTTTCGATGCAGCCTCTAGGGAGGCTCTATTTAGTTTGTCCTCCCATAGGAAGGCCATTCTAGACGCTTAGGAGGTTATTTGGTGTTTGAAGAGTAGAACGATCTGGTCAGACATTGGGGATGAGAACACTAAGCTCTTTCATTCAATTCTTTGTTAAGGATTGGAATATGTGCAACACCATTTGGAATCTTCAGGATGGTTTGGGCAAGGAAATCACAAATTTTGAAGGTCTTTCTTCTTGAAGCGTCTCACATTTTCAAAACCTATCTAAGGAACCTACGAGAGCATATATTTTTTAGGTCATCAAGGTCGCCCAATTGTTCCCTAGATTTTTGACCGATGAAGAAACTAGAAACTTGATGGAGGAGGTCTCTAAAGAAGAGTTGAAGGTCTCTAAAGAAGAGTTGAAGGTTGTTATTTCAAGCTTTCAGAAAGATAAAATTCATGGTCCCAATGGCTAGGTGGTTTGAGTTCTTTGAAGGCTTCTTTAATATCATTGGCAATGACTTGTTACAGGTTGTAAATGAATTTCGGAGGGAAGAAAGAGTATTATCGGTTTTCAATTCCACTTTCATTATTGTTATCCCTAAAGTGGACAAACCTAAATACTTTGAGGATATTCACCCTATTTATTTATGCAATTATACCTACAAATCCATATGTAAAGTGATTTCTAGGAGGTTAAAATTGATCATCTCAGCCTCTATCTTAGAGGAATGATTTGGGTTTTGTTGATAGGAGACAGATTCATGAGACCATTGAGGTGCATAAGAAGGTCTTCATAGTGTCAAAACTCACAGATAAAAAGGTGTGGTGATAAAAATTTACATATCTAAAGTTTATGACTGGGTGAGTTGGATGTACCTTAGACTGCTACTAACTCATCTGGGGTTTGGGATAGATTTCATAAATTGGGTGATGGGATATTTTAGATCATTTTATTTTGTTGTATTGATCAATGGAATGGAATCCCATTTTTTCCATGCTCAGCAAGGTCTCTGCTAGGGATGTCCATTATCTCCTTTATTGTTCTTGCTTGTTGTTGAAAGTATTAGCCATTTGCTGACTAATGCAAATCGCCGAGGTGATTTTCAAGGCATTGCCATTTTAGATGCATTAGTGATCACTCATATGTTTTTTATTAATGATATCATTATATTTTTAATGGATCTTGTAGAGATTTAGCTATATTATCTGATATTATTAATATGTTTGGTACAAGAAGTCATCTATTTTGACTCAAAATTTGTTTGGTATGGAAGATTTGAGTCTCATAAATGTGTTTCAAATTCATGCATTGGACATTGGTTTTAAATACCTAGATTTCATTTGAAACCCAATTGTTACAAGAAGGAAGATTAGCCTTGGCTTATTGTCAAGATTGGAAAACAATAAAAATTTGAAGTCCTAGATGGCTCTATAGAGCAAGGAGATTTGTGTTGGTTAAATCAATATTGGAGGCCATTCTAGTCTTCTGTGTTGATTTTTCAAGTGCAATAGATACAAGAATTAATTTATGAAATACTAATAATTACTTCTAATCATGTAGATATTCTTTTAGCACTTTCAATTTATCATTCAACATTACATTCCAAAAATTCAACCACAAATGCACACGAACAGTAAAGACCAAAATGCACAATGAGAACACAATATTTACCCTGGGAAAACCCACTTGGGGGAAAAACCCATCAACCTTTTCCTTGTAAATTCTTCAGTTCCACAAGAGATACACTTAATTTTAATATTCAATATGATGGTTAAATTGACCTATAATGTTATGGTCAAAACTGGTCAAACAACCCTGTTATCAAGTCAATCTTCTGCCCAACAAACTTGTCCCTCTCTGATCTGCATAGGCCGAAATTTTGCCTCCCAGAATTTGCCCAAAAATTCGACCCTGCTGCCCAGAATTTCAACTTGTTGCCCATAATACACCTCGAAAATCACACATGTGAAGTCAAAGAGAGAGAGAAAAATGTTAGAGGTGAATTCATATTTCTTTGTCCTTCTTCTTCTTCGCTTAGATGCCCAGAATATATTGTCTTGTGAGAGGTCAAAGTGTGTCCTGTGAAGGAGGTCGAATGCCTTACTTATATTGTTCTCCCTAGCTTGAATCGGTATTTTTAAAATTGGAAACTAGGGCCAAACTCCATGTGGGTCAACTTATTTATGGTAGCTAATATTTTTATTGGATCCCTCTCGTCGAAAGGTGTAATATTGATCCAAAGATCATCCGATTCCGATATGTATTTATGGAGATATGAATTTATTTAGATTATGGTTTTATTATCTAGCCGACCAGCTCTTACGTAGGCTCAAGAAGCCCAAACGTCATGACTATTCATCGTATATGTTTTAGTATAAATATAGAGGACTTGAAGTAATTTCAACACACACATTCTTGATGTGATCTCCTCTCCATGTCTTGGGTTTTTGGAAAAGGAGCGTTACAAAAGGAATATGTTGACCTAGTTTGATGATGCCCTAAATTCAACGCAGTCATAACCTTATACACTATTCCTGGTGAAGCCGCAGATGGAAGGAGCCCTACCACAACGATACGCAAGGCATAAACACTACTTATACGCTATCACATACGCATTTCATGGAAGAAAATTATATGTTGTTCATACGTTGTTCAGGATGACCTCCCATACACAGTTCTTGGAAGCAGCCATGAAATCATCTATACATAGGTCATGAATGTATGAATAGCTAGGAGACCTTATGGAATTAATGGATAAGACCTTACGCAAAAGATATATGTCATATGCTATAATACGTTGTTCTTACCTAGCCGCAGTCATAAAAGGGTATTGACTGCACCATGTTTAGGTGCAGTCACGTTGAGAACCTCTCGTCCTGTAATATATTAGGCTCCGTATATAGTGGATCTAGAAGCGTGGTACACAGTGCTTCAACGCAATCAGGATTATGGTGAACGCAATATATATATCCACTTCACGCTAGTTATGGTGAACGCAATATAAATATCCGCTTCACACTAGACTGTCACATATAAGGAATGCAGATATATAACGCAGTCATTCAGCCCATCATATTCATGATGTATGGAAACAGTTAAGTGATACCCTAACGCAGCAAATATACCAAGATAGAAATGATGAAGCTGTGTGTGATCTGAGATCTGGTAGTATAGATCTGGAAACTATACTCAATATATATATGTTGTCCACACAGAGATATACCTCGCAGATCTCATAACAATATATTGAAACGTTGGACAGTCATGATATGCAGGGCAGTGATGGTGATATACCTCACAGGTCATATGATATATGTACGCAGCAATCATGGAACACAATAGTGTATGGAATGCAGTCATCATACGTTGTATGAAACGCATATCACCTAGGCACAGTCATATGTATATACGCTTCATGATGTATGGAACGGTCATATATATTATGAGAGCAGTCGTATAATATATATAATATACTTCAGTTACAACTGCAGTCCAACATGATTATGAAGAACGTTGGTCATATAAACAGTGATAAGCAAATAATGGGACTGCGTGGAGGATAGCCTAGCTGCTTCGCTAGGCTGCAAACCATAGCAAGTAGCTAAGGCTGATATACAGAAGGATAGTGAAGGTGGCATGATGATATGAGCTTGAGCAGCCGCATGATGTATGATACATGGAGCATGGACACTATCATGATAAATGTAATCACAAGTATGGGTTGTACGATGAAATCATGAAGCAGCATGACACATGGGCAGCATGAAGTATGAAGTCATGGAAAACTTGATGTATGGGCAACACAGTGATCATGAGCAGCATGAAGATGCATGATGTAGCATGATGGTGCTACACAGTAAGGTGCAGCAGATGAACGAAATGGATAGGTGAAGTCGTCACCTAGGAGATTCAATTGAAGCAGAATGTCTTCAACTAATCTCACCATTATAGGAAATGATCTATGCTCAGATCCAGATAAGTCAAAGTGTTGACTTCTGTTGTAAATGTATTATCTTTCTCTCTCTCTCTCTCTCTGCTTAACTTTGAAGATAAAAGAAGATTTGATCAAAGGGTTTCCCCACACATTATGGGGTTTGTCCCTGGCTTGCACCACATCTTGTGTCCTCTTGTTTTGGCTTGTTTTCTACGATTTATATTTATGTTCTATCTGCAGTTTACTTTATGTTGATGTGATTGCTAATATGGAAAAGAATTTAAATAAATTTCTCTAGCATAGAACATACCTAAAATTAACATGGTATCAGAGCTGAGGTGAAGACAAAGCCCAAGAAAGAGTGAAAGAGCAATCACCAAAGACAGTTGGGACAAGACGGAAGGATTAATGGGTTCCTCATAATTCACATAGGGTGAAGTCGAAGCAGATCATATTATCAGAATGGTGCAGCGGAAATTCTGATGGCCTACCTAAAGATCACTTCATTGGGAAGTTTGGATCTAAGGGTGGAAGGAAAGGCAGATGTCTTGGTTATGAGTTTAGCCCTTATGCGAAGAAGTGTCTGAATGACAGAGATGCAGGTCATCAAAGACACGGCCGACTCTTCAAGGAAGCAAGGAACCCCATGTAAGAAGAATTAAATATTGTTTCTGATAAGATAGAGGAGTGTTATCTTGTATTTGCCCTCTCCTTCAAATTCTTTGGGAATCTAGCATATTGATTGTAGTGCTTCAAGGCACTTCATCGGATAGAAGGGTGCACTCTCTAATTTGGTAAAGATGGAAATAATCGTGGGATTACACTTGGAGCCGATGCCACCTATCCCGAAAAGGGAATGGAAGTCAAAGGTTTTATGGTGGCATTCGTCAATGGAAAGGTACGTGTTTGAAAATTGAATTTTCGAAGATGTTTTTTAGTTCATGGTTGTATCAAGTTGCAGGAAGTCCACTGGGGACCATGTCCATTGACACAACACCAGAGGTCTATGAGTTAGATGGTGACAGAGATGCCTGAATTCAAAAAGAGCATGAAGGTACATATCTAAGATGTACCGAAGGAAAATCTTACAAGGGGACCATTCCCCCTCATGTAGCAGGTCCACAGGTTTGGAACAACCCATGGAGTTTGAGATTCATGAACAGGAATCTCATATACACAGGTGGAAGAAAGCCCTCTATGGCTTGAAGCAAAACACCCCGGGTGTAGTATGAGAGGATTGATAGCTGTATGATGAAGCTGAGATTCACTAGGAGTGAAACCGATCCAAACCATTACCCAAAGGTTGTGGATGATAGACCTCTCATACTGGCACCTCATAAGGATGACCTATTTCTGGCAGGTGAAGACCCTCTCATTTGTAGAATACAGAGGGAGTTGGATTCCGGATGTGGAATGATAAACTGCAAGCCTGTGACTACCTCGAGGATCGTAGGTTATATTGTAGTGATGTCGGACCAGATTTGGGAATGCCTCTGAGTTTCATAAACTCATTTGCACTGACATTCTTGGTGAAACTCCGTCTGGACATATGTTTTGCAGTTAACATGGTGAGCTCATATTTGATTGAGCCTCACTGGATTGGTGCCAAGAATCTTCTAAGATATCTTTAGGGCACAATCTCTCATGGATTGAGATACATTGGCGGAAAGATGAAATTGCATTATTATTCAAATGCTGAATGGGCAAAAAGTGTGGAGGATCACTAGTGCACTTTTCAGTGTTGGTTCTCTTTGGATTCTGCTTCGATGTAGGAAGCAGAAGTCGGTCACTATATGTTGGAAATACTGAGAGGGGGGTGAATCAATATTTCTTATTATTTATTTATTTTTATTTTTTAATTGTTCCAGTGATTTCCAACAACATATATAGATATGTGTATGTATACACAGAACACAGAAATCAACAACTGAAATTAATGCTTTTATTAAAACTCAAGACAGTGCAATGAAATAAATACAATATAAGTATAAATCTAATTGTGAATAGTTTCCAAGCTCCAACTTGGACTTCAGTGAGGCTCCAACCTCTAGAGCACCAACTCTGTTTTGCAGTGGTTCTACACTTAGGAGCACCTACCCCCAATGACTTCAGTCCAGTTCAGTTCTGAGGCTCCAACCTCTTGGGCTCCAACCCAACCTTGGTATAAACAAGTATATTGTTGCACTATATTCAATTGAGATTGTCTTACTCCTACTCTCCTGCCTCTGCTGCTTCTACTGCCTCTACACCCTCTGCTGCTTCTACTACCTCACACTCTGGTTCTTCACCACACCAACAGCAACAACAGTTCTCTGTTTTTACTGTTTTATACATTCTCATGCCTTTGTCCATTCATTTCCGCTTACTCAATGGCTCTTTGGCTTCCTCCTCGCTCACTTGAGCTTCAGCTTCTTCAACACTCACTCGACCTTCTGGCTTCCCTCCTCCATTCGCTTTAGCTTCCTCGTGTTTACCTTCGATTGATGTGTTGAAAATATAATGTCGTCACGGAAAAGGTTGGTGTTTCAACAATGGAGAAACTGGTGTTTCAACAATGGAGAAATTGGTGTTTCAACAACTTTTCTCCAAGTTTTTCAACAGTGTTCATCGCGGAAAAGGTTGGTGTTTCAGCAATGGAGAAATTAGTGTTTCAGCAATGGAGAAATTGGTGTTTCAGCAACTTTTCTCCAAATTTTTCAACAGTGTTCAACAGCTGCAGCAGCCTTCAACTGCGTTCACCAGAAACTTCATACAACGCTTAACTACCTCTGCTCCTCTTGGCTCCTCTTGGCTCCGATGGCTCTCTGTGCTCCTCTTCTTTGGCTCTATCTCCTTCCTTTAATATTTCCATATTGACATCAATGACAATCTGTGTCCAACAATCTCCCCCTTTGTTATTGATGGCAATATTATGTTGCTCTCTCCCCCTTTGACATCAATGGCAAAGGAATGCATACAGACTCACCCTGTCAACCTGCTCCCCCTGTCCTGCTACATCTTTATGAATGAACTTGAGTGATGATAAAGAAATAACCCCCATCTTTTGACGCAGATGTTCGAATGCTTCTCGAGGAAGAGGTTTTGTGAAAATATCAGCTATCTGCTCCTTAGTACTGATATATTCCAGGACAATGTTTTGTTCAGCTACTTGCTCACGGAGGAAATGATACTTGATTGGTTTGTGTTTGGTTCTTGAGTGCATCACTAGATTTTTGTTGAGACTGATAGCACTTGTGTTGTCACAATAGACGGTAATTGGTTGATCTGTACATATGTCGAGATCTTTTAGAGCTTCCTTCATCCATACTATCTGAGTACAACAGTCTACTGCAGCAATATACTCGACTTCAACTGTGGATAATGATATGGATGATTGTTTTTTTCTGAGCCAGGATACCAAACAGTCTCCTAGGAAGAATGCATTTCCACTAGTACTTTTCTGATCATCTATACTTCCAGCCCAATCAGCATCAGTGTATGAAGTTACAGTCAGTGTTGAGTTCTTTGGGTACCAAAGACCAAAATCAAAAGTTCCCTTCAGATATCTGAGAATTCTTTTTACAGCTAATAAATGGGATTGTTTGAGAGCAGATTGAAATCTCCCACCATTTCTACCGCTTGCATTATGTTTGGTCGTGTAGCTGTTAAGTATAGAAGGGCTCCAATCATTGACCTGTAATGAGTTGCATCCACTAGAGGGGAGTCATCGTCTTTGCTCAATTTGCAGTTTGTGGTAATAGGTGTGCTCATGGGTGCACAGTCCTCCATTCCATATTTTTTGAGCATGTCTTTTAGATATTTGGTTTGAGATATACACAATCCTACTCTGGTTTGAGATATTTGAAGTCCAAGGAAGTGGGACAGCTCTCCTATCATTGACATCTCAAACTCTTTTGACATGTTTTGAGAAAATTCATGCCTCATTTCATCATTATTACTAGCAAAAATCAGATCATCGACATAAACAAGAGCAGCTGGTAACTTACCTTGATCTGTCTTTATGTATATATTACTTCCAGCCACTCCCTTTTTGAAGCCTTGTTGTTGTAGGTAGTGATCCAATCTTGCATACCAAGCTCTAGGAGCTTGTTTCAATCCATATAAAGCCTTTTTCAACTTACAGACTAGGTCCTTTCCTGTTGTCAAATCAAAACCTTCTGGCTGCTCCATGTAGACTTCCTCTTTGAGTTCCCCATTTAGAAATGTTGATTTCACATCCATTTGATAGATTTTGAATCCTTTTGAGCAAGAAAATGCTAAGAACATCCTGATAGCTTCCATATGGGCCACTAGTGCAAATGTCTCTTCAAAGTCAATTCCTTCAATTTTTTAATAGCCTTTGCAGACAAGTCTTGCTTGTTTCTGATAACCTGTCCTTCCTCATTCATTTTATTTTTGAACACCCATTTGGTTCCTATTATGTTTTTTTCCTTTGGACGAGGTACAAGCTCCCATGTCTTGTTATTCTCAATTTGGGACATTTCTTCTTCCATGGCTTTTACCCAATGAGGATCCTTACTTGCTTCTGCAAATGTTTATGGTTCTATCATAGATAGGAGGGTGATGACTTTTCTCTTGGGTGAGGTTGTTATCCTTCTTCGGGTCTGCACACCTTCATCTCTATCTCCAATGATCTGTTCTTCTGGATGATATCTTTCGACATACTTCATTTTTGAAGGGGTATGAGGTGGTTCTCTTTTCTCTTCTTCTTCTTCCTCATCTATCTCTTCTTCTTTAGGTTCTTCTTCTTCAATGAGAAAGTCATATTCATGTTCTTCAATTTCCTTTACTGGAAGTTCTTCATTAACCTTTACATCAATGCTTTCCACTATTTTCTTCAGTCGATAATTGTAGCACTTGTAAGCCTTCCTCTGTGTAGAGTATCCAAGAAATATCCCTTCATCAACCCGAGAATCAAACTTTCCTGGTGAACCATCATTTATTTTTATGAAGCACTTGCTTCCAAAAATATTGAAATACTTCACCGAAGCAGGTCTTCCATTCCATAGCTCATAAGGAGTTTTTTCACAATTTTGTCTTAATTGAGTTCGATTCAATGTATAGACAAATGTCCCTACTGCTTCTCTCCAGAATCTAGGCTATAAATCTACTGGTAATTGCATAGTGCTTGCCATTTCTTGGATTGTTCGGTTTCTTCTTTCAACTACCCCATTTTGCTGAGGTGTTCTGGCAGCCGAGAATTCTCTTTTAATTCCATGAATGTTACAAAACTCACTAAACTCGTTTGATGTGAATTCTCCTCCTTTGTCTGTTCTGAGGCACTTAATTTTTGAATCTTTTTCATTTTCTACACGGGATTTTAGATTATTAAAACACTCAAAAGTTTCAGATTTATACTTTATGAAATATATCCACATAATTCTAGTATAATCATCAACAAATAACACAAAGTACCTTTCTCCTTGGAGTGCTTGATTTCTAGTTGGCCCACACACATCAACATGGATGATCTCCAAGGGCTTCGATGTATAGTGTTCCTTTATCTTGTGGCTGGTTCTGGTATGCTTTCCATGTTGACAAGGACCACATACTCCTTGATTTGGTTTGAAAAGCTTTGGGATGTCTTGTACAGCTTTGATCTTACTGATATTGATCAGATTTTCGAAGCTTGTATGTCCAAGTCGCTTATGCCACAGCCAACTCTCATCTGTCTGACTCACGTAGCATTTATTTTCTTGAACCTTGTTCAGTATGTAAATGTTGTCTGGTGTTCTCACCCCTTTTTCCACAAGTTTCCCTGAGGCATAGTTCCTTATTTCATAGTCTTTGGTGCTAAAAACAACCTTATGTCCTTGATCACAGATTTGGCTGACACTCAAGAGGTTGTGTTTGAGTCCCTCAACTAGCAGAGCATCTTGAGCTTTTCCTTTTCCATTGATCAGAGTAATTGTTCCTTTTCCTGCAATTCTACCTGATCCGCTTCCAAAGGACACATTCCCTTCCTTTTTTCTCAGTGAGACAAACTTCCTTCTGTCTCTTGTCATGTGTCTGGAGCACCCACTATCTACAAACCATTGGTTTTCATTATTTTGAGCATATAGAGCTAGACCACATTTGTCCATGGGGGAGTTCTTGCTACTTGTTTTTCTTCCTTTGAGTGGGAAATCTTGTTCATAGTGTCCATTATTGTAGCAGAAAGAGCAACTTAGATCAAATTTGGTCAAGGGATCAAATGGATTGAAAGTTTTGATTTGTCCTTGCCTTTTGGGGGCATATGAGTTGATTATTCGGTCCTTTAGATTTGTCTTTTCACTTCTGTGAGCCATACAATGTCTGGCTTGATGACCAAAGTTTTTACAGTGAAAGCAGTGTCCAAGGAAGATGGTTTTGTACTTGTTGAAGCAACCACGATTTGAGTCGATTTCCATCATGGGAATTACTCCTCCCTCGTTCTTCGGATTTGCGATGGGCCCTTGGTGGAGTACAGTTTTGTATTTGCTGTAGTGTCCATGATTCGACTCCACATTCTTCTTTGGAGTAATTCTCTCTTCATTCTTAGGGTCTAGGATGCACTTTTGATAACATATTTTTTCATCTTTTGGATTGTAGGAAAGTGCATCGACATAGCCTTTCACACTATTCTTAATGCTTGAGGATTCTCCTTTGAAACCTATTCCAGACTTGTCATGTTGAGGTTTTTGATTTTTCGGAATAGTCTCAAGTATTTGAGAGCTTTTACAGCCCTTTTTAATTTTCTCCAACTCCTTTCTCAGAGACACTATTTCGGCCTCGTGTTCTTCACAAGTCTCTTATTTTCCTTTAAGCTTTGCTTCCAAGAGATCTTCTCTCCTTCTTATTTCCTCGTTTTCCACTTTCAGAGAAATGTTTTTGTTCCGTAGTTTCTCATTTTCTTCAATGGCGCTTTTTAAATGTTCATCTACATTTCCTTCCATCCCTGAGTCATCATCATCTGTGAGTGCCATGAATAATGCTTCTTGGCTTTCATCATGATCACTTTCCTCATCTGATTTCTTTTTGATGATCATAAACTCATCCTCATCAGACTCATCTTGCTTGGAGAAGAAGTTTTTCTTATTGAACCCTTTCTTTTTATGTTCCATTCTTTTAGAATTTCCTTCATCATCATTGTCATGTTTATGAGGACATTTTGCTGCATAATGACTTATTTTACCACATTTAAAATAGATAAGAGGATACTTGCCTTTAAGCTTAGATCCTCTCTTCAGCTTCTGTACAAATTGAGCCAATTCGGATTCCACATCTAACTCATCACTACAATCATTCCTTTCTTTCCCCTTCTTTGACTTTGAGGCCTTGAATGCTGCATCTTTGGAGCTTGGGCCACCTTTCCTCATTTCATAGGCAATGAGAATTCCATGGATTTCATCCATTTTGAGGGTATCTAGATCCTTTGCTTCTTCTATAGCGCTTATTTTGGAGTCAAATCTGTCTAGAAGAGACCTTAATACCTTTTGAACAATGATACTTTCTTCAACTTTTTCGTCCAATCCTTTCAGGGAATTTACCACTTCAGCTACTCAGAGGAGGTATGCTGCAATGTCTTCTTCATCTTCCATCCTCAAACTTTCAAATTGTCTTCGGTGAGTTTGAAGCTTTGCCTTTTTTACTTTTGAGTCTCCATCGTACAGGCTAACTAGCTTCTCCCACATTTCTTTAGCAGATGTACAGTGCATGATTCTTGTAAACTCGGAATCAGTGATTCCACTAGTGATGGAGTTCATGGCCTTTGCATTTGCGATGTAGGCTTTCCTCTCGTCTTGGTCCGTTGGAAGAGTAGTAGTCGTTTTGTATTCATTTTGAACAAAATGCCAGACTTTAGGTCCAAGGGACATTAAGTAGTAGGTCATTATTTTCTTCCAGAAACCAAAGTTAGTGCCATCGAACAAAGGAGGTCTTCCTAATGCTTCGTGATTTCTCATCATGGCTGCGGATCCTTCTTCAAGCTGTTAGGCTAGTATGAAGAAGCTTGCTCTGATACCAATTGTTGGAAATACTGAGAGGGGGGTGAATCAATATTTCTTATTATTTATTTATTTATTTAATTGTTCTAGTGATTGCCAACAACATATATAGATATGTGTATGTATACACAGAACACAGAAATCAACAGCTGAAATTAATGCTTTTATTAGAACTCAAGACAGTGCAATGAAATAAATACAATATAAGTATAAATCTGATTGTGAATAGTTTCCAAGCTCTAACTTGGACTTCAGTGAGGCTCCAACCTCCGGAGCACCAACTCTGTTTTGCAGTGGTTCTGCACTTAGGAGCACCTACCCCCAATGACTTCAGTCCAGTTCAATTCTGAGGCTCCAACCTCTTAGGCTCCAACCCAACCTTGGTATAAACAGGTATGTTGTTGCACTCTATTCAGTTGAGATTGTCTTACTCCTGCTCTCATACCTCTGCTGCTTCTACTGCCTCTACACCCTCTACTGCTTCTACTACCTCACACTCTGGTTCTTCACCACACCAACAGCAACAACAGTTCTCTGTTTTTAATGTTTTATACATTCTCATGCCTTTGTCCATTCGTTTCCGCTTACTCAATGGCTCTTTGGCTTCCTCCTTGCTCGCTTGAGCTTCGGCTTCCTCAACACTCGTTCGACCTTCTGGCTTCCCTCCTCCATTCACTTTAGCTTCCTCATGTTTACCTTTGATTGATGTGTTGAAAATATAATGTCATTGCGGAAAAGGTTGGTGTTTCAGCAATGGAGAAATTGGTGTTTCAACAACTTTTCTCCAAGTGTTTCAACAATGTTCGTCGCGGAAAAGGTTGGTGTTTCAGCAATGGAGAAATTGGTGTTTCAACAACTTTTCTCCAACTTTTTCAACAATGTTCAACAGTTGCAGTAGCCTTCACCAGCATTCACCGGCAACTTCATACAACGTTTAACTACCTCCGCTCCTCTTGGCTCTGATGGCTCTGTGTGCTCCTCTTCTTTGGCTCTGTCTCCTTCCTTGAATATTGCCATATTGACATTAATGACAATATGTGTCCAACACTATAAGCACCACCAAGACCAAATACATGGCTACGAGTATGATCTCGTATGAAGCTGCATGGTTGCGGAAGCTCTTAAGTGAGTTGTTTTTCTCTGTGACAACCATAGGTAGGATTCGATTATTGAGGAATCCTATACTCGACAATTTCTCCAGCAGACAAACATCAGATATTGCCTTATTTTGGATATGGAAAGTCGATGAGCAAGGAGGCTCCATCGTACTGAGATGATGTACAGGTCGCTAAAGCCCTAGGGGAAAGATCAAATATGTGATTTTCCTGAATGAATTAGAGTCGTCAAGAGACCCTTGTACAAGGTTCCTATATGGCATACATTGAACTCTTGGAGCTCTGGGGGCTTGCGGTTCTTAATGGAGCAACATATGACCACAAGGTGACTCACCCTCCTCTGGTGATGCGCACTGGAATAGGATGATTCACTCTCCTATGGACAGGGTTATTCACTCTCCTGTAGACAAGATGATTCGCTCTCTTGTGGGACAAGATAATTCACTCTCTTGTGGGACAGGATGATTTACTCTCTTATGGGACAGGATGATTCGCTCTCCTGTGGATAGGATGATTCGCTCTCCTATGAACAAGATGATTCACTCTCTTGTAGAACAAGATGATTCGCTCTCTTGTGGGACAGGATGATTCACTCTCCTGTGTAGCAGGATGATTAATTGTCATGTGAGGCCTGGATTGATGTGTTCTCCATGGCGATTGTAGCAGGATTGATGTGTTCCCCTGTGAGGCCTGGATCGATGTGTTCTCCATGGCGATTGTAGCAGGATTGATGTGTTCCCCTATGAGGCCTGGATTGATGTGTTCTCCATGGTTATTGTAGCAGGATTGATGTGTTCTCCTGTGAGGCCTGGATTGATGTGTTCTCCATGGCGATTGTAGCAGGATTGATGTGCTCTCCTATGAGTACAGGATTGATTATTTATCCTGTCAAGGCATCCTACCCATGTAGTCTGGGACTCATGGGAAGTACCTCTCATCTGATCAATGAGCAGGGAAATGAAGTTAGGTACCATAGTAGTACCTATGGACGCATCGTTGTATCTACCATACTCCCTACGCTAAATGACCTCCATTGATCTGGGATCAATGATACTAATCTGGGACCAGTGGTAGGAGTTGTACCATACTATGACACTGACTTCGATTTGGTTGAAACTGGTTTGGGACGAGAGGTACATACTCTGAGACTAACTTTGTGTCAGTGCAGTACTGGTCTGGGACCAGTGAGAGTGGTACATACTATGACGCTGACTTCGGGTCGGTTGAGACTGGTCTGGGACCAGTGGTACACTCTCTGAGACTGCGATACTGGTCTGGGACCAGTGGTAGGAGTGGTACCTATTATGAAGCTGACTTCGGGTTGATTGAGATTGGTCTAGGACCAGTTGTACACACTTTGAGACTGACTTCGGGTCAGTGGAAAATGGTATGAGACATTCTCGATCAATTATTCTTCTTCATAGTTTAGCAGAGCAAAGTTGAGTAGAGCAGAGCCAACAGAGTTAGCAGAGCAGAGCAGAGCCAACAGAGTTGAGCAGAGCTAGGCAGAGCAGCGCAGAGCACTGATGGTAGAGATAGTACAGTTATGGCAGCTGATATTTTTATTGGATCCCTCTCGTTGAGAGGTGTAGGATTGATCCAAAGATCATCCGATTCCGATATGTATTTATGGAGATATGAATTTATTTAGATTATGGTTTTATTATCTAGCCGATCGGCTCTTACGTAGGCTCAAGAAGCCCAAACGTCATGACTTTTCATCATATATGTTTTAGTATAAATGTAGAGGACTTGAAGTCATTTCAACACACACATTCTTGATGTGATCTCCTCTCCATGTCTTGGTTTTTTGGAAAAGGGGAGTCACAAAAGGAATACGTTGACCTAGTTTGATGATGCCCTAAATCCAACGCAATCATAACCTTATACGTTGTTCCTGGTGAAGCCGCATATGGAAGGAGCCCTACCATAGCCATACGCAAGGCATAAAGACTACTTATACGCTATCACATATGTAGTTCATGGAAGACAATTATATGTTGTTCATATGCTGTGCATGATGACCTCTCATACACAATTCTTGGAAGCAGCCATGAAATCATCTATACACAGGTCGTGAATGTATGAACAACTGGGAGACCTTATGGAATTAATGGATGATACCTTACACAAAAGATATATGTCATACGTTGTAATACATTGTTCTTACCTAACCGCAGTCATAAAAGGGTATTGACTGCACCATGTTTAGGCGCAGTCATGTTGAGACACTCTCGTCTTGTAATATATCAGGCTCCATCTATAATGGATCTAGAAGTGTGGTACACAGTGCTTCAACGCAGTCAGGATTATGGTGAATGCAATATATATATCCGCTTCACGCTAGTTATGGTGAAAGCAATATAAATATCCGCGTCACACTAGACTGTCACATATAAGGAACGTATATATATAACGCAGTCATTCAGCCCGTCATATTCATGATATATGGAAACAATTAAGTGATACCCTAATGCAGCAAATATATGCAGGACAGAAATGATGAAGCCGTGTGTGATTTGAGATCTGGCAGTATAGGTCTGGAAACTATACACAATATGTATATGTTGTCCACACAGAGATATACCTCGCAAATCTCATAATGATATATTGAAACGCTAGATAGTCATGATATGCGGGGGAGTCATGGTGATATACCTCGCAGGTCATATGATATATGTACGCAGCAATCATGGAACACAATAGTGTATGGATCGCAGTCATCATACGCTATATGAAACACATATCACCTAGACACAGTCATATGTATATACGCTTCATGATGTATGGAACGGTCATATGTATTATGAGAGCAATCGTATAATATATATAATCTACTTCAGTTATAACTGCAGTCCAGCATGATTATGAAGAACGCTGGTCATATAAACAGTGATAAGCAAATAATGGGACTGCGTGGAGGATAGCCTAGTTGCTTTGCTAGTCTGCAAGCCATATCAAACAGCGAAGGCTGATATACAAAATGATAGTGAAGGTAGCATGATGATATGAGCTTGGGAAGCAGCATGATGTATGATACATGGAGCATGGATAGTATCATGATAAATGTAATCACAAGTATGGGTTTTATGATGAAATCATGAAGCAACACGACACATGGGCAGCACAATGATCATGAGCAGCATGAAGATGCAGGATGCAGCATGATGGTGCTACAAGATAAGGCGTCGCAGATGAACGAAATGGATAGGTGAAGTCATCACCTAGGAGATTCAGTTGAAGCATAATGTCTTCAACTGATCTCATCATTATAGGAAATGATCTATGCTCAGATCCAGATAAGTCAAAGTGTTGAATTATTTTATAAATGTATTATCTCTCTATCTCTCTTTCTCTGCTGAACTTTTAAGATAAAAGAAGATTTGATCAAAGGGTTTCCCCACACATTGTGGGGTTTGTCCCTTGCTTGCGCCACATCTTGTGTCCTCTGGTCTTGGCTTGTCTTCTGTGATTTATATTTATGTTCTATCTGCAATTTACTTTATGCTGATGTGATTGATAATATGGAAAAGAATTTAAATAAATTTCTATAGCATAGAACATACCTAAAATTAACAGGTGTCTCTTCACTGGGGCTAACTTCACTTGAAGGAGTGTCAACTTGACAATCTTGGAGCCAAAAATTCAAAATTCAAATTTCAAAATTTTCTCTTTTAAAATTGAAATGAAGAACATGTATTATATTAATTATTTCAAGGACTAATTAAATAAAATGAAATGAACATGCCTTACATTTTCATTATATATTTCAAGGGCTAAAATATAAATTATGAAGAACGACCATAGCTACAAAATTCAACACTCCTTCTTAGCTATGGATATATTCATAATGACTATCTAGATGTTCTTAGGTTGAAAAATTTCTCTAAGTAAAGGTTACAACAATTCATTACCAACATATGCATCATCCAATTACCATAATCTGGTCAACAACTGTGACACATGGTAAATCATCAGCATCATCGCCATTCAATTACCATAATCTAGTCAGCAACTGTGACACATGGTAAATCATCATTAGCATCAACTCGTCACCATAATTTAAGTCAACGCCTCTAACCCATGGTATACAAACTAGTCCTGATTCACCATCTTCCTAGTCAATCTCTTTGACTTGTGGTGAAACCCAAGGGACACACTCAAAACATTTGAGAAATTTGGTCCCAAATCCAAAGGCCTCACTCTAGGCCATGATGCTAAATGCGCTCACTCTAATTATCTGAAGAGTAATTTGAGCTTAATTTTGAAAGGCACCCACTCAATTGAGTGATCTTGGGTCTCTAGGACCATTCTTCCTAATGTAGTCAATATACTTGACACAGGAAGAATGAACGTCCTTTGTTGGACCATTATCCCTAATTTGGTCAACATAGTTAACATAGGGAGAATGTTTGTCCTTTATGCTATCTCATTATCACTCCCTCTCACTGAGGGAGGCATTCTCAACAAGTCCAAGCTTGTCCCTAAAGTATACAAACTTCGATCTGGACGAAGGATTTGAAAGAATATCAGTTATCTACTCATCAGTAGAGATGTACTTGAGCCTCACTGCTCCCTTTTACACCATGTCACGAATGAAGTGGTACTTGATATCGATGTGCTTCAATTGTCATGGAAAATTGGATTCTCTTTAATCTTCATACAACTTTGATTGTCACAATATATCATGGTCGGTTCCAACACTTGATCAAATAGTCATGTGAGTAACTTTTGAAGCCACACTACTTCACAAATCGCTAAACTGGTTGCAATATACTCTGCTTCAGCAGTGCTGAGTGCAATAGATGTATGCTTCCTGCTCATCCACAAAATAATAGCAGATCCCAAACTGAAGCAACCTCTAGATGTCATCTTTTTTTCTTCTGCACTCCTTGGCCAATCTAAATTTGTATATCCTTGCAGTTGTATATCACCATTTTAGACATATCTCAAACCATAATCAAATGTACCATGTAAATACCTCAATACATGCTTTCCTGCAATCGAATGATCATGTTTTGGTTCCACTTGGAACTAGCTCGAGCGATTACTGCAAAGAAAATGTTCAACCTAGTGTTATCCAACTACATCAAGGAGCCAATCAACTCCCATTACATGGATGGATCTACAAAATCTAACTCAGTCTCTCAACTTCCTTAGATTAGTCACCATGGGAGTTGCCATTGACTTACAGTCCATCACTCCAAACTTCTGAAGGATCTTCATAATATACTTTCCTTGACCAAGAAAGATTTCACCAAGATTTTTCCAAACCTCTAGTCCGAAATAGTAGTGCATCAATCCAAGATCCTTCATATCAAATTTAGTAGCCAACTCCCTCTTACACTAAATAATGGGATGCTCTATACCTATCAAAAATAAGTCATCAACATACAATAATCAAATCACAGGTTCATTCTTCACCATCTTGATATATCGGTTTGGATTAATATCACTTTTGGAGAAACCAAGTCTTGTCAAGTGACCATCAAGTCCATAATACTAGGCTCTACGTGTTTGCTTAAGTCGATATAAGGCTTTCTTCAATATACAAACGTGAGACTCTCTCCCATGAACTTCAAAACCTTTACACTGTTGGGTGTGGAGCATGATTATTTAGAGGTCTTTGTTTCAGCCGGATGTATACCCCAGGAAGTTTGTACATCCCTCCATGTGGGGGGATGCGGGGTGGACTTGTCCCCCTCACGGGGGTTCAAGGGGACCAATCCCCCCCGGTTGGGGGGTCCAGGGGCCAGCGGTCCCCCGTTGGGGGTTTCGGGGGCAACGCCCCTGAAGCTAAAAATAGATGTAAAATTGCCTTGTAAAAGTATAGTAATTTCTAGTCAATCTAGGCCATTCATAGGCAGATGATCTAACAGTAGAACTTATGTTTAGTTTGGGGTTTTTTTCCCTAGAAGGAAACCCCTCTCTTTGTATGAGGGCATTGTATTGAGGCTGTGTAATAGATATGTATTCTCCAAGCGAGAAACAAAGAGGCGAGACTGTGAGAGAAAACAGAGGATATTACAACGGATTTGTTGTAGGTTGTGTCTCTTCATTTTGCTGGATAATAGAAAGGAAGGACTGGTTGTTCGGGGTGGACGTAGCCCAAACTGGGTGAACCTCGTATATATGTGTCTCTCTGGTTTTATGTGTTTATATTTATTCTATATTCTATGTGTTCCATTGCTCTATAATATATAATTTTCTAACAACTGGTATCAGACCCGAAGGCCTGTTTGGCTGATAAATGCGCAGGAAAGAAGGGTTCCTCGTTTGAGTGGGAGCAATGGCGGAAGACGGTAAGTTTAGAGTCGAGAAATTTAACAGCCAAAACTTCTAGCTGTGGAATATGCAGATGGAAGATTATT